>CAKOAT010088711.1:43221-73803 GCA_932364175.1 Eruca vesicaria subsp. sativa | reverse complement strand
TGTGAGGTAGGTACATTACTAATGACCCCACTATTCGCTTACACTTTGTAAATCTAAAAAAAAAACGGAAGTAATATGGCAAGATGGACTGTGACAGTATCATTGTACACAGAGTTTGAGTCAAAGATTCAAAGAAGAGGGAAAAAGGGGGAAGAAAATATAAGAGAAGCCTGCTTATGTGTTCAGATACTTGCAGAGGTAAGAGTTCACATATACTTTGATCGATACTCCCAAGGTAAAGCCTGCACATTTATTTTTATGCAAGAAATGAGGTCCATAGAGGGGCAAGTCAAGTTAGTATTTGCTAAGTTGTTGGTAGAATGGATTTGGTTGCTAAGCTAGGATATGGTATATAAAGTTTCTTTGAAATTGGCATAACAGGATGTGGTTTATGCGTAGTAGGGGTGATAGTATTATTATAGACTGTATGTGAGTGCCCGCTTTTCAAAACCTCTTTCACAGGCCACCTTTGTTTAACTTGAGGACAAGCAAAATGTTAAGTCTGGGGAGTTGATAAACCTTATTATTTAGCAGTTTTAGGCCATATTATGGACTCCATTTAGTGTCTATTACACTACAAAAAATGTAGGTATTAATAGCATCGTAGCATAGTTTTGGTATTACTGCTATTGTATACCAACACTGGCCTTTATAATAGCGTATATAAAATTTAAAATCTATGATTGTAATCGCGGAAAATAAAATAATTCAGCCGCATTAATTTGGTAAGTGGAGGCTCCTTACCATTGCAAATAAAAAAAAAATGCTATCCTATATGAGAAAATATATTAAAAAGTACTTAAGTTAAAATCAAAATCATTTTCTCTTCACTCTCTTCACTCTGTTCACTCTCTTCACTCTCTCGAACAACACTAAAAGTGAAGAAAGGAACTGAAAAGAAAGCGGCTTCCCTATAGAATAATTTAGTTCTAACGCCAACGAGAAGAAGTAGTAAAATCAAAAAAGTGGCTGTTCAAGATGATGAGGTAAAAGATGTAACACCTGCTCAAGATGATGAGGTAGAAGATGTAACATCTGCTCAAGATGATGATGTTGAAGATATAAGACCGGAAGATGGTGGTGCTGTGAAAGAAGATAATGCTGATCAGGCTGAGAAGGAAATGTCTGGAGATGATAAAGATGATGCTTGGATAGAAGGAGAGGATGAAGAAGATGGAGTACTCAATGAGAAAGAGAATGAAGCAGAAGCGGCCAATATGGAAGACGATGAAGAAGATGGAGTACTCAATGAGAAAGGGAACGAAGAAGAAGCTCTCGATAAGGAAGAAGATGAAGTTAGCAATGAGAAAGGGAACAAAGAAGAAGCTCTCAATATGGAAGAAGATGGAGTTAGCAATGAGAAAGGGAACGAAGAAGAAGCTCTCAATATGGAAGAAGATGGAGTTAACAATGCTCAAAAAGATGAGATTCCTAGTATTGAAAGAGTTGAGGTACCAGGGGATGAAGTGAAGGAAACAAATAAAAGAGGACCAACAAAGATGCGTAGAGTGGCTGAAAATCCCAATGAAAACATTATGGTCACATTCAATGACTTTGGTGATCGCATTGGACCTGGTTCAGTAACACTATTGTCTTTTCTTGGTTCTCTTGTGAGGGGACATGTTTCGGTTAAACTTGGTGATTGGAGAAATCTTGATGCAGCGACTAAAGCAACAATGTGGGAAGAAATTCAGGTTTGTATGTATATATTTATATGTTTTATTGAACTGCAAGTTGAAATTATAAACATGCTTGACCTTTGTTTATTGTGATGCATGGGAGGTTTAACTTGCAAGAACAGTGGTAGAAAGCTGTTATTTTTAAACAGCTGGGAAATTTATGGAGGGCTGGGAAGTCGAGGCTAATGTCACAAGTACGTGCTGCGAAGACTGTAGCTGAGAGAAAAGATTTAAAATCGAGCAACATCCCATCCATTCAAGTCTGGAACTCTTGGGTTAAGAGCAAAACTAGCAAAACTTTCACGGTGCGTTATCTACAACTAAGTAACTTTCATCCTTAAAGGTCATGTCTTATAGATTTAATCACTGTCAAATTTATATTGTAGGAAATGAGTAACAAATACAGAGAGATGAGAAGAAATCAGACTCCTCACACCACTATCCGCAAAGGAATGCTTCGTTTAGCTGAAGATATGGTAAAATAGTGGTCGAACATCTATATACTGTACAGCTTGTTAGATTAAAATGGTACTGAGATATGTATGTTTTTATATAGAAAAAAAGAAGAAAAGACCCAAGTAAGGTGAGTAGGAGTAAGGTATGGATTGCGGGACACACTCATGCTGATGGTAGACTTGTGAAGGCTCGGTTTGCTGAGACTATTGTAAGAATTATGCAAGTTGTATATTGTGTATAATTAGTTGATTATGTCAATGAATAATTTTGTTTTTAAATGAATGTATCAGGAACAAACACAGTCACTTGATAGTCAGATGGACTCAACATCAGCTGCTGATAACATAAGGGAAGATGCTGTGAGAAAGGATTTTGGGAAAAGACAAACCTAGAAAAGTAAAGGGGTTTAGTAGAGGGATTACGGCTACTAAGCTAGCATTTTTGCAATTTAGAGACGCAAAGATTGCAGAAATGAAAAGTGAGATTGAAGAGTTAAAGGGAATGGTGTGAGACTTAGCTGCGAAGAAGGTAATCCTTTTCATTACATTTGGTCAATTAGTTTTAAGACATTTACGATTTTCTTTGCCTTCTCTCAGAAAACTAATGGTGATGCTGAAACATCAAAAGAGTAGTGGTGGATTCAAAGAAGGAGTCAGAGTGCAGATATTGGTTTGGATTGAATAGAAGATGTTGTGGTTGGTGAAGGAGAATTATGCTCTGCTGAACCGAAGTATAAATTTTTTCGTATACCAATTGGTGTTAATGCAGTGGCTCTCGTTATTAAGTTTGCATTAAGCTCAGGAGCTTCACTCTGGAGGCCTACGGCGGATGTGTTAACTCTTGATGAAGTTGTGGGGTACGAAATAGCTTGGCCAATGGATAAAGTGATTTTGGATAGGGATCCAAAATTTTCTAAAGATATATCCATGGTAAAATTTCAAATCTTGTTTTCTTCTTACAACAATTGTGCTATCTTTAATCATTACCTTCTTACATTTTAGCAAACCAAGGAAGGTGAATCTCGAAGATGCAAGATATATGATTGGACCAATGATGAGGATGAGGTTATTGCTGAAGGTCTCGTGTGCTCGTCTAAATCCAAAGAGATGGTTAACAATATACCTCTAGGTCCCAGTGCTGTTAGTATCGAAGTTTTGAAGGTGTTCAATGATCAGGCATATTTGTGGAGGCCAACCTCTGATATGTTCTTGATTGGTGATGCACTTAACGAGAAAATAGCATGGCAAGTCCTAAGATTAAAGTCATGCCTACAACCGCTACAAAAGCAACACCTACTAAATGTGCAGGCAAGAAAATAACATCACCTTCGCAACCAGCCAAGTAAAAAGCAGTGGTATGTTATTGACATGAAGTTATTTTATTTGTTTGTGTAATGATTGATGTTGAGTCTTTAATTGATGTTGGAACTAACTTCTATCATCTTGTTTGAGTTGTAGAGTCCAGGCAACACTAGTTCGACCAGAAGTCCAAAGTAGAAGTGTATTCTCTTGGATTGTAACAACTCTGGACGTAAGGTAGATGAAGGAAAAGTAGCTTCAACGGATCCGAATGAGTTGCGCCACTTTGTACCCCTAGGTCCAAATGCAAGCAAGGTGTGGGGTGACGTGACTAAGATCGGTAATGCAAATGTTTGGAGGCCAAATTCAGAGATTGAATACATATCTGATGCAATATGTTCGGTTGTGGCATGGCCAAATGACAAAATCAAGTTTGTTTAAAACTTGTTGTCTGAAACAGTTTTCAAGTTGTTCTGTCAGTTATGTATTTCTAGTGTGTGATAGAATGTTTAAGTACTTATATGCTCGGTTAAATCATGTGTAATATTATGTTATGGTTAACAAACAAAAACAAAAAATATGTATAATATTATGATATAAGGTTGTGTCTGAAAATGTTTAGCTTGTTAAACAGTATACCCTAAAGTGCATAATTTTACAACAAATTTTCGAATTAAATATTACAAAAAAATCAATTCATTATTATTATTAATAAATTTTTTGGATAATTTACAAATTAATTAATAACACAAAACATTTGCTATCTTTTCTATTGGTAAAAATCAAATTATTAGGTTTTAATAACATTTGTACAACGTTATTATAAGTAGAAACAATTGCATATAAAAATGCGCCATTGTTGTACTCTTAATTATAGCAAAACAAAAAATCGCTATTAAAAAGGCCGGACCTATTATAAAGGACGCCGTCAGAACGGACAAAGAAACACTATTATACAGAACTCATAGTGTTTTCTGTCCGCTATTACTACCCATATTTCCTGTAGTGTTATGTGCGTTAAGGCTATGTTTTTGAGCATTTACAGGTTTAGGTACCTTTTGGAGTTATGTCGAGTACATGGTACATTTTGGATGAAGAAACCCGTAGCTGACAATAATCAGCTAAGTCAGAGTTGACAAAAGAGATCGACATCGATTGCCAGGGCCACCCTGGGCTCGATCGATGGTAGCTGCGCACAAACCAGACTTTGTCAAGACCAACTTAAAGTCCCAAGTCCACAAAATTATAAGACTACCCCTGACGAGGTTTTACCTAGTTTATATTGGTTTCTGCCACTGTTAGGCAGAGGAGACCACCAATCACCGCCACACTTTGTTTTCATAGTTTCTTATTTTGTTTTGAGAAGCAGATCAAAACTTCTTCCATAGCTTTGTATTGGAACCCCAATTATTATATATGCATTATATTCAGACCATTGTTTGTGTTTGCTTGATTATGTTTGTGTAGTTCTTCTTGTTAGATTTAGGGTTCTGTGGTATTTGATAAATTAGCCCAAACATAGGATTGTTATAAAACTAATACCAATTGATTAGGATATTTCTTAATGAATATGATTTAGAGTAGCTAACTAAATCTTGAACTTAGGACATAGACAACTACAGCAGTAGGTTCTTTGTCTGATCATATTTCTAATTTAGCCAGAGTTGTTAGATGTACGCGATGGCTGGTCGACCATTCTAATGGAATTCAATTCGTAAACGTCGATCGATATTGGTGCTTCGTCATATATCGACAGTCATATTTGTAGGTGATTGATTACTCTTGTATTAGATTTACTTGCACCCTATCCATTATAATTTACGTGTATAAACCCTAGATCAGTCTATTTTCTTTATTTGCATTACCTTAAATTTAAACGATTTCCTTTTTATTCAAACTTGATTTCCCATATAAGTATTTCACCTAGCCTAACTATTAGGATCTCATAAATCTATTGTGTGCCTTCGCTCTTTTTGGATTCGATCCCTAAGTATTTCATCTGATCTCTCTTGGCAAGAGTAGTTATAAGTGAGTTTCATAGGATAATTTGATAGAGTGAATTAGAAATTATAACACCTTATAACGCAGTCTTGTCAGTTGACTTTTTCATTTATTGACTGTTTAAACTAATATCCTTAAAACAAATTTAAAACTGTTTTTAAACTATTTAAAATGGGAAATTTATTGATTTTTCAGTTTATTTTTTGTAACATGACTTTTTCAATTATTGGACCTTTTTATTGGTGAATCTTGGAACAATGCCACTCTAGCTGGCCATACATTCACCCTCCGTTTTGGAAACATTAGCATATTAAAGGTCACCAATCTTCAAAGTGTGACTTGAATAACATGTTTTTTTTTCCTAAAATGCACACAAAACTAATCAACTCTTAAAGAATTAGACTAGCTGGACTGGAAGAGTTTTTGAAAGCGTTGCGGTTTTGCATGGGGATTAGTTTTTGTAGTTTGTCGATTTCATATTTCAAGCTCACCCTTAATTCTGTAAAGAACATTTTGCAGGGCCTTCATGTGATGGACGAGGTCCTTATGGAAAGTTGTTTGGAAGCACGGACGGCTCAAGCTAATGTCGAGATTGCTGAGAAAGAGATAGCTTGTGTGAGAGCGAGGTTGAGGCAGGCTCTCTCCGCGAGAAGGATCTGGAGTCGAGGCAAGCTTCCAGACTCTGTTGAGCGAAGAGAAACAGAAAGTACGAGGTAGGTTTGATCGTAGCTGATCCCTCGGCTTGGTTTGGGGCGGACTTTGGAGAGTTTAAGCAGCCGCGGAATTCATTTGGAGACTATCGCAAGTGCCAAGGTTCTGTAGGTGCTTTGTGGCGCACACAAGCTGCTGATTACATCTTCCAAATTAAGAAGATGAAGATGTCGAGGCACTTGGTCAATCTTGCCAACACGGAGCCGATGATCCCTCAGTTTGAAGGGAGAATATGGGAGCAACGGGCCCCGATTCTTGTAACTCTCGACTCAAAGAAGGTTGGACCTGCTTCTCCAGGCAAAGACGAAGAGGTGGATCAAGCTCCGGCTCTGCTTGGAGTTATATAGTGATTACTCGATATTGGGTAACTTTTTCTATGATCCACGAAGGGTGTTTGTACTTGAAGGGAGCATGTTTCCCCTTTATGTTATGTTTTCGTATCGTACTCACCCTTTGGGGCTTTCAAATAAATATTTGTTTTGTTGCCATTCTTTTTACAAACAAAGCGTCAACGAGAATGAAAAAGTGTGAATGTGTTCCTTATTTCCTTTTTTCCGCCGGATCGTGATAGTTGTAGTTTTGTTAGCACAGAGATTTTCTTAGAGATATAAGATTTTGAAGAAATTTGTGAACGTCCATGTATCGGCGAAGTGGCAAATTTTTGTATCTCGTATCAATAATCTTATGCCTTTGAGAGTTAAGAGTGGAGTTAGTGATGGGCCCCATTATATACCACTTTAGACAATGTTATAGGCCCCATTTGGAGTCTTATGTGTCTAGGATGTGTGTTTAGAGTCCTTTTAGGTCTATGTACATTTTGGAGCATTGTAGAGATTATGAGATTTTCTAGAGGTTACAGAGAGAAGAATCCCGTATCAGGTCATATTCAGCTAAGTACGAGTCAAAAAAATAATCAAGTGTCAATCGACGATGCACTCATGCCGTCGATCGACGATCGACACGCAGAAGCTCAATCCACTAGGCAGTCGACTTGAAGCCAAATCACATAAATTATCTTTAGATGAGTATTACCTAGTTTATATACTCTTTGCCAGTGTTTAATAGAAAGATAGGACTTTTACAGTTTTCATTATTTTCATAGACAACATAGTAGTTTAAGATTTTTGTGGAGAAGATCAAATCTTCTTCTAGCTTTGTATTCAAACACCTGCAAGTTCTTTTGCATTTGTTGCAATATTTCTCACATACAGTAAATGTATGTGTTGAATTTTGTTTTTGGGAACCAGAATAATAATTTTACTAATATAATAATTCATTAACATATATGTATTCGTTTAACCTTGTTTTGAGAGCTGGAATAATAACTTTCCAATGCGTGTTATACACCTTGTCGTGTACGACATGAGGTGTACACCCTTTCTGTGTACTATGTACACCATAATTAATTTATTACTAGGTGACCGACCCGCACCCTGTGCGGGCATAAGAAAGTTCACAAAATTATTATAATAGTGTATAGTTTTAGAAGTAATGAATTGTACATCATCATACTACCGTCGTTCGGAGAAAGCTTTAGCCATGGAGAGGTGGCGGTACTCAATATTTGACATCGGACGAGAGGATACAAAGCAACTCCAGTACCAAGAAGAAGTTATTGTGTGTATGTATAATTACAAAGTCCCAAAATAATTAGTGTGTTTAAGAAGCTACTTTCATTCAAAATCCGACTTCTAAATAGTGTATAGTTTTAGAAGTAACAAAATATATATTATCCCTTGTAATTAGAATTGTATTTTATATGTGTTGTAATTTTTAATTTGAGGTGAAAGTAGTATTGTTGAAGGTTTTATTCGTCAAAATTATCTAAACATATTAAACGAAAATATAATAAAAGTCTAAACGGCATCCATAAATATTATTCATAAATAAAACTGCAAAAAAATATCCATAAACGGTGTAAAATTTATGAAGTACAAATTCTCGATAAAGAAAACCAAATCCATTAGACACCTGCAGAAAATATATTAGATTTTGTAAGCTATTGAACTGGATAACATTATTTGATAGATTTAAAATTATTTCCAAATTGTATTGAACAAAAATTAATATTCAATGACATACCGTCATAGAAATAAGCAGAAAGCTCGAAGGTAATAAAAAAAAAATCGGTTTGGTAAACTCATCACTACCGATCTTGCAATTCCTTGTAAAAGAAATAAATGCAACAGTTTATATATTAAAAAATAAAATTGAAAAAGTATATTAAAATTACGTACCCTGATTACGGAATATTTTGAAAAACTTGTTTATAGACAACATTCAATGTTTTCGTCTGCGGCTTCGATTCTTTACCAGTTATCAGAATTTTTTAATCCCGATCTCGACTTAACTCTTGAAAGTGTAACGTAGAGCTGACCATGAGAGAATACTGGCCTAGGCAAGAACAAACCAAAACTTTCTAGTGTTTGACCTTGACTCTTGTTGATGGTCATCGCGAATGCCAATGTAACTGGAAACTGTCTTCGACACATTCTGAAGGGAAACTTTGCGTCAGGTGGTGTAACAAACATTCTAGAGATCCACACCTTGTCTCCAGCAATACTGTTTCCAGTTATAATTCTACCTTCTACACATGGGGTAGTAACTGAGTAACAATGAGCCTAGTACCATTACATAAGCCATCTGCAACATCCATGTTACGAAGACACATAATAGGAGCACCCACCTTGAGCTTGAAACAATGTCTAGGCAGTCCAGCTACTTTAACACTGTTCAAAAACTCTGCAGGATATACTACATTTTCTTCAATGTCAACATCGGATGGGATAATACTGTCCGAGCTAAGGTAAACCTTCTCGTCACCTGAAATTATATGTAGATCCTTTTCTTTAGTGACATCTTATTGCTAGTGGAACATAAGAGTAAATAATTCAACATGTTACCTGGCAACTGCGAAAGCATGTAATCATTTATTTTATCCACTTCATCATTTGTAGGAGTAAGGATGGCTCGATGTCTATACAAATCCTTATCTGTTGAGGTTTGAAAAGCTTGTCCATAAACCTCCTTTTCCATAGTATCAATAGGATCTTCTCCACTATTTTCTATCAGCAAATCAGAAGGAATGTCAATGTCAACTTGACCGTCGTTAGGCAAATTTATCTTTCCATCTCCAATATCCAAAATCCAGTTTAAGAAGGATTGAAGCTCTTTTGCTGCATCATCAGTAAGACCAGCGAGCAATCTCATGTTTTTCGTTAGCTTCAAAACTTTGCAGTGGTACCACAGATACGATGAATTGAGAGCCGCCAAAACCGTCTCTGCTCTACCACCTCCATGTATAACCGGTAAAATCTGTCTGAAATCTCCACCAAAAACAACAACTCTACCTCCAAACGGTTTGTCCTCAGAAAATCTTATAATATCACGCATACTGCAATCCAACGTCTCGAAACAGTGTCTGCTCATCATAGGCGCCTCATCCCATACAATTAACTTTGCCGCTTTAACTAATTCTGCACGATCTGAACCTGGTTCCATTTTCTTGCAGGTACTGAACTCGTCTGCATCTATCGGAATACCAAATCTGGAATGTGCGGTTCTACCTCCTTCCAACAACAGTGCAGCAATCCCACTGGATGCGGTATTTAAAACAATCATACCTCTAGATCGGATCGCTGATGAGAGTTCTCTGTATACAAAGGTTTTTCTTGTGCCTCCATAACCATAAAGAAAGAACACTCCACCGGTATCATTTAAAACTGCTTCCAAAATCTGGTTATATACCACTCTTTGCTCATCTGTTATCATCGCCATAAGTCTTTCATTTTCCTTTAGCTGCTCTTCCACAACATATTTAAGCTCATCATCTATAAGCCGGTTGCCGTTGTAACAAGCAAAATCTTCTGGCTTTGGCATGAGGGGCCATTTGTTGAGGCTACGACCATTACTGAGCAAATGATTTTTGATCTCCGTAAGAGCAATATTTTTGATCTGCTCTACGCTCAAGTTCATATCTGCAAGTTTGTTAATTTTATTAAATAAGAGAGAGAGGTTTCAAATAAATATGTTTAATGAGACAAAACTGACCAGGTTGTCCAGTTTCTCGCCGTTTCTTGTAAAGGATATCTTCAGTGAGATACTCCCAAGTAGCTTCCCACACAACAAGAGGATGAGATACTGTTTTGGATACCAACTTTCTCGCAAAAAGCTTCCTGGCATACGTGGTAGAACTACTGTCAGTGGTCTCTTTGATAGCTTCAATGAATTCCTTGTCATCATCCATCAATCCCAACGCATAGCAAGCATCTTCGTATGTATGATACAAAATACCATCAACTGTTCTTATATCCTCGTATGATGTCGGACCTCGTACCCAATTTAGCAATACTCTTAAAAAATATAGCTCATCACCTGATGGATGAATATGCGCAATCCTCCCTATCGCAAAGCCTCGTTTCCGTGGTACCCACTCTCTCGTAGCTGATTTCCATACAAATGTAGTTGGAAATTCAGCATATGTCAACTCTCTTGCCTCATCACCTGATGGATGAATATGCGCAATCCTCCCTATCGCAAAGCCTCGTTTCCGTGGTACCCACTCTTTCGTAGCTGATTTCCATACAAATGTAGTTGGAAATTCAGCATATGTCAACTCTCTTGCCTCTGGATATTTTCTGTTTGCTACAAACCAGGCCAAAAACATGGATTGGTTGACAGTCTTTTTTGTTGAGAATACTCTCAATAGGTTCATCTTCATCAAAAAACACCAGCTCCTGATTCGGAAGATGAAATCCAAGTTTCTCTACAGATGTAGTACGGAAATGTGTAGGAAAAGCAAGAATTCGCCATGACGACTCACATGCCGTAATATATCTAATTAAGAAAATCGGAAAAAAAAATTAATAAAGATGAAGGCAATTCTTAAAATGCCAAAGACAGTTAAACTCTGTGTATTAATATTCTATTTCCCATCCACTGAAGTTATTAATTTTTTTAAAAAAGTTAGTGAAATATATAATAAATACAATAAAAACTGAGTTATATTTATAAATGAGCTACAATATTATGAGCCATTTTCACTATTTTAAGGTATACATTATTATATTTATTTTAAAGCATAACTCGGAAATCAAAACTCTGTTTATTAATAATATATTTATTCATTTATTAATTTTATTAACTTACAAAAATTAGTGAAATCCCCGAATATTTCAACACTATGATATTTTAAGCTATTTCAAAACGATGATATTTTAGGCACTGTTAAATTTTTATATAAAAAGTTATACACTATTCTATATATTCTGACAATTAAATCGGTGTAAAAACTGTGTTTATTAATAATTTATTTATTCATATATGAAGTTATTAAATTTTTTTAAAAATCACTGTAATATATTATAATTGGGTTTATAAGCCATGTTAGAAATTCGCGCATCTAAGTATATTGTTAAATCTTTGCTGGTTTAAAAAAATCAGTCAATATTATAAGTCATGTTAGAAATTCTAAAGCATAAATTCTATTCATTTGTACGGATGATGGATTTATTATAGAGTTTCTACTGAATTTAATATATATTTCATATTAATTTATAAAATTTAGTAATTTGTATAGACTAAAACGAATTGTTTAAATAAAAAAATACCTGCAATCGTAATATGTTTTAATCTCGTCGATGACGCCATCTTCATCTTCTCTATCCATTGCAGCTGAAGCATAATAAGGTCCCTTATGAATATATTTGAATAGATACTTAACAGCTCGTGTTTGGACGCACCACTCGACATTCATATGCGCGTGATATCGGAGCATGAGGTCTCTGTTGTACGGTACAACATTTCCATTGTCTAGTCTGATTCCATTTTTCTCGATGAATCTACCATCAATCCGACGCATGTAAGTTGGAAATCCATTTGCGTCAATTGATGTCCTGATGTTGAGAGGTTTCGGAAACATCTTAGAACATTTACCATTAACCATACATACATTATCCTTCTTTGCTGCTACGCAAGGACCATGCTTCATACAATCCCCAACGATTTCATACAGGTCTGGATCTACTTTCTTGTCTGGTATTTCAGCGAAAATAATCCTATCTATATCATCGGCCGTTGGAAATTTAGATCATTTTTCCATGAAGACAAGAATATGAGCGTGTGGCATTCCTCTTTTCTGAAACTCAATCGTGTACATTACTATCAAATGAAAAAAAAACGTTTCAGACAATTTTAATCAACAAATATACTGTGGGAACCGAAATCCACCTACTGTCAATAAATCGTAAAAAAGGAAACTTCGGGAAAACCCTAAGTTTCCAGAGGAACCGACTATCTGCAGAACCGCACAACGAAGATTAAGAAAACGATAAACTTAGAATTTAAAAGAGAATAAACGAAATTGAGAGCAAAGAGGTTCTTATTCTGAATCTGCGTTAGAACTGGTACAAAAAGAGTAGCCGAAAGCCTAAGAACGAAAAACCCTAATTGAGACGCAGCTCGCTAACAGAAAACAGAAATATTCCTAAATGCTAATTTTGGTGGTGAGAGCTCTGAAAATCGTGTCCCAGCTTCTGCCCTATGCCTCCTCCTTATATACTCCTCCTCAGGCGGTTTTAGTCTTTCCATTTCGCGCGAAACCGAATATATCGGAAATTTTCCGTTTCTGTCAATCCTTCCTTTTCTTCCGCGGAAATCTTCTATTTATCTTCAAACTTGCCTTTTATCTTCTGTCCGCGAGTAAACCACCAAAATGTTATCGTATCTTCGGGTTTGATTTCGTTAATATCGTGAGATGGGTTTTTATCGTGTTTTAGGACCTTTCGGGTCGTTTTACGATAAAAACCGTTTTACGACTTTATATGAGACCGTTTCCTGATCCGATGCTGTTTTTTACGACCTTCTCGACGTTTTTTTATTAAAAATGCATTTTTTTTAATCTTAACGAAAAATCTCGGATCAATCGTATAGTTTAGGCGATGTTCGGTGTCTTGCTTGACCGTTACCGTTTTATACGATTTCTTTGAGTTCTTTTCGAGAAAGCGGAGTTTTTCGGTTTTTATCGTAGAACTCGAACGGTAAGTCAGATCGAGACGAAACGAGAGACATTTCGGCCGTGGTTCAGAATATGATAGTGTCGAAGGATGTAGGGTTCGAATCGGGGCTGCAGGAGATCTGGGAGATCTATAGTTCGCCTGCTGGCAAACTAAGCCAGGCTGGCTTAGTTCGCCAGCAGGCGAACTAGTTGGAGAGTGCCTAGTTCGCCTGCTGGCGAACTAGTTGAGAGCCTCTAGTTCGCCTGCTGGCGAACTAAGCCAAGCTGACTTAGTTCGCCAGCAGGCGAACTAGTCGGGGACCGTCTCGTTCGCCAGCAGGCAAACTAGTCGTGACTAGTTCTCGTTCTGCGGCTTTTTCCGTTTTTCGCGGTTTTGTAAAACGATTTCTCGAGTTTTATAAAATGATCTTCGAGTTTTATAAAACGGCTTCTCGAGTTTTATAAATCGATCTTTGAGTTTTATAAAACGGCTTCTCGAGTTTTTTAAAACGATCTTCGAGTTTTATAAAATGATTTCTCGAGTTTTATTAAACGACTTCTCGAGTTTTATAAAATGATCTTCGGGTTTTATAAAACGATCTTCGAGTTTTATAAAACGACTTCTCGAGTTTTATAAAACGGTCTTCGAGTTTTATAAAACGACCTTTGGGTTTTATAAAATGACTTTGAGTTTTATAAAACGACTTCTCGGGTTTTATAAAACTAATCCTTTTGTATTTTTGCGGGGAGTTTTGGCTATTGATTCCGTCGTACCGATTTTGACCCCAACAGTTAGCCCCCCAGCTCGTGAGAAACATGGGGTTCTTGCGAGTGGATTGAGCTCGTTTGGCGAGTTTGGTAGAATTAGGCGGAACTTTAATGGCCAAAAGTCCAAGGGTGAATAGTAAAATTCTTCCCTATAAGTATATGGAATGAGTTTCTCAAGTTATTCACTCATTTTCCATAACTTGCTTAAGTCTCAAGAAGTTCTCTCTCTACTTCTTCCTTTGGATCCCATTTCTTTCGACCGTCCAATATGTCTTCCGAATCTAGAGTTTCAGATCATGCTCATGCATCTATCTTCGATCCGAGCGACCTTGATACCTCGGGCGATTGTCCTCTTCCCGGCCCGATCTTTCAATGTTCTTTCTCGACCGAGGAGAAGTTTTCGGAATATTGTTTAGCCTTGAAGGCCGCGAAGGTGCCGCCTTCGACTTTTTGGGTTCCGAAGAAGGATAAACCTCGGAGGAGGGCAGCTGGTCCTAGTGCGAGCACTGCCAGTTCCCTAAGAGATATGAGGAATCTCCGTGAAATTCCTGAGTCAGTCCAGTTTTGCCTTCCCGTCCCAGGCCAGGATGTCGAGAATCCGCCCCCGGGTTATTTTTCATGTTACGAAGCCTTGCTGTTGAACTGTCAGCTATGGTTCCCTATTCCTCGAGCCATTGTCGAGTTCTTGGATAGGTTTGGTGTACCGTTCGGCCAACTACGTCCTGGCGGGTTACAACACCTTGTCGGGATTTTGGTGCTGGGCTATGAGCGCGGGATGTCCCTTAATGCGGACTACCTTTCGGCTATGTTGACATTCAAGGGAAGAAATGACGGCTTTTATTTAGCTCCTCGGCGGGACATGACGGTCGTCGGTGGGCTTGCCTCGAATGAGCATGGTTGGATCGAACGATTCTTCTATGTCAAAATCGACAGCGCGTCCGTGGAAGAGGGCTATATTCCTTTGTTCAGGACCGCGTGGGCGACCACTGGTATTCTCTTGACGTGATCTCCATATCGTATATGTATAGGTTTTAACTCTTTTCGCTTGTTTCGCAGTGCCTAACCTCTACAGGCCGATGTTCGAGGATTTCCCCGAGGTCATGAATCTTCTTCGTGGCGGCCCACTTCATTGGGGATACTTTTCCCCGAAAAGGGTTCGTCGCGCCGTTGCCTATTATTTATCTGGTATTTCTCGCGACAGTCATACTGAGTTCGAGGCGGGTGATGATGCGGAGGAGAAGGAGAGACCTAGATCTCCGTAGGACAGAGAAGTTCCGATTGGTCGTGGTCAAGCGTTTGACGGTGATATCATTATCGAAGATCTGATTGACTTTTCGGCCTCCGAATTTGACCCGACTGAGACGCCACCCCGAGGACCGGCCGACACACCGTTCTCAAAGGCGTCGAGGCTTTTCAACAAGGTTTGACTATTCTTTTTGTCACTATGTTTATCTGTCGTTTTTTTATTTTTATAAAGGATGATTTTTCCGTTTTACAGGGTCTTCGCGTTATGAGCGAAGCGGTGAGCGCGGAACTTCGCAGAGCCGAATCTAAGGCTGCAGCGGTGGAGGCAGAGGCTGTTCGTATCAGAGAGGAGATCGATGCCAGTTTCTCTCGCGCCCAGGATTTAGCTGTAAGGGAAGCTGCTCGTGTGAGAGAGGAGTACGAAGCGGAATCTCGTCGAAGTTAGAACATTCCGATGTGATGGTTCGCCGTGCTTGTAGAGCAGGAAAGAGAGAGGTTTCTGCGGAGTTCATGGCTCGCCGTGAGGGGTTCGTACCTCTTTATGCGGAATTTGAAGATGCGCAAAGGGCGACTGGCGATTTCCGCGAGTGTCGGGGCGTAGCCGGGGGTTTGCATCTTACCCAAAAATCGGACTATTCGTATGAGGTTGAGGTTGCGAAGCAGACAGCGCGTCTGGCTAAGAGAGAGAAGAAGAAGAACGAGTTCGTCAATCCCGGGAAGCGTATGTGGGATCAGTGGAGTCCCATTGTGGTGTCGCCGGATTCAGTCGAAGTTGGACCTAGGATATCGGATGTGGATGGTGAAGTCGATCAGTCTGCGTTTGATGACTTCAATGTGTGATGTTATTAGTTTTTTTATTTCGTCGTTGTTTTTCTGGGACTGGCCGTTGGTGGCTTTGAATCCCTACCGCTGGGCGGTGTGTATTCGAAGATTTTTTAATAAGAAAATATTTTCTAAGTATGAAATTCGTGTTTTGTTTTAGATGTAGAGGGAAGAATACGAGTTGTCATCTCGTATCTAACTCATTGGTGTAAATCGTTCGATTCGTTCAACTCGGGATGTATCGATTTTCGCGAGTGTTTAGATGTGGGCGAAGAGACATGCCTTTAGGATCTCGATTCATGCCTTGAGACGTTAGCGACCAGTGTGCTGGGTTTAGGGCAAGACCTAGGTTTACTTTCGGATTGGGGCTATGCGATGACTAGTCGGCTTTTGTTTTGTCCGTTGCGATTTTAACCTGACTCCATACCGATTTAGAATCCGCGATAGGTTCTCGGCTTATACGATTCATATGGTTGGAATCGAGCATCTCACCAGGAACAATTTCTAAGTTGCCCGGAAGTGCTGACCAAAAATTTGGATTTTTTTATAGCGCGCTATTTTATCCTAGTCGGATGTATGCGGACCGATAGGTCGATGCGTTTGTTTAAGACGGCTAGCGTGCTCGACGGGGCCAATCGCCGAGCGTTCGTGTTTTTATAGTCGCGGACGGACTTGGGAAAATATTTTTCTTGAGAGTTTAGGCAACGTCTCGCCAGTTCTTTCTGAAAAAATTTTGATATGCAAGTTTTATAAAAACGATTAAATAATTGTTACTGCGGAAGCGATTTTCCGGATGTTTGGATTTTTTTTTGCGTTTTCGATAGTAGCGGAGATATTCTAACTTTGTCTTTATTATAAATTTCGAAAATTTTCGATTACAAAGCGAAAAAAAAAATTTTAAAAAAAAATTGGGAGTATACGAATACTCGTATACTCACCCACTCCCCCCCCCCCATTTTGGAAGGGGGGATAGCTGAACTCTTCTTTAGGCGAGCTACCTACATATTCCTTTCGAAAATCAAGCCATCTCATAGTTCTGATTGTTTGCGGGAGTGTGCTTACTCGGCTGTCGCAGACTTCTCGATCGCTTCAGTTGCGGGATCGATGTCTTTGTCCGGGATTGTCTCCTCCGGCTGGGTGGAAGCGATGGGTGCAGAAACTTCTGGTTTCTCGGCCGTTGCTTGCTTTGGGTCGTCTTCTGCGGGCGGTGGCGTGACCTTTGCCCGTTTTGGTTTCACGATTGCTACCGCCAATTCCCTCAGCTTATGTTCGGCCAGGAAGCAGGATCGCGATTGTCTTTGGCATCCCCAAATTGCTGCGACTCCCGTAGCTGTTGGGAATTTGATGCCTAAGTGATATGTTGATAGAACCGCTTTCATGAAATTTATCCAAGGCGTTCCCATGATCACGTTGTAGATAGCCGGGAAATCGACTACCACGAAGTTAACAATTTTCACTTCTTTTGCGGCAACCGGTAGTCGGATTGATCCCAGGGTCATTGACGTGTCGCCGGAGAAACTGGTCAACGGTTTTGGAATCGGCTCGACTTCCGAGAGGTCGATTCCCATGCGTGCTAACGTGTTGCGGAAGATCACGTTGACAGTACTTCCGGTATCGACCAAGATCCGAGCAAATTCTAAATCGCTTATCACTAAGTCGATGACAAGGGGATCAGAGTGAGGTTGGTCGATTCCGCCGGTTTCAGTGTCGTCGAATGAGATCACCCCTTTCGGAGAGTCATCCGTCGGCACCTTCCAACTCGAGCCGGTTTCGGCTTTGCGTTGGTAGGACTTCATAGACGAAACGGTGCCGTTGTAATATTGTGATTCACCGATAATCATATTGATTTTTCGGCGGTTAGCGTCGTTACCCTTCTCGTCTTGTCTTCGCCCGCGTTTTTTGCCTGACTGGTTTCCCTGAGGCGGAGTTTCTGCTCGCGCGTTCCTGTCGTTCTTCGGAAGGCGATCTGAATCGCGGACGAGATCCTTGACACTGGATATCTCGGAGAGTTCTCCCGCGACCAATTTTGCAGCAAGTCTGGCGCCGAGAACTTTGCAGTTCACGGTGGAATGCCCACAGGTTTGGTGGAGGTCGCAGAAAGAATTCTCATCGTAATTTGAATTTCTCGTCCATGTGTTCCCTGTAGTTCGCCCTTGCTCCGATCCAGAGTTGATGGCGTAGTTATATGCCCCTTGGAGATCCTGTCCCTCGTGAAGGACAAATTTTTCATTACGAGAGTTCCTCTTCTTCTGCTTCTGCTCGGACGTGTGTTCCTTCGCGGATGTTTTCGTCGGCTTATGCTTCTCGGATAGGATTTTAGTCTCCTCTTCGATGGTTATGAAGTCAGTGGCCTTATGGAGCGCATCCTGGATTGTCCGCGGTTTCTCGAGAGTTATCCACTTGCGGAATTTCGATTTATACCAGAGCGATTTCCGTAACGCATCGATGGCGGCTTTGTCGCTAATTCCGCTAACCCTAGCCATGACGAGTTTGAATCTACTCATGAAATCGCGGAGAGATTCGTCCTCCTTCTGCACCAAGCTCCAAAGGTTGGCGTCGGAGGTTTCTGGGTTAATGAACATCGAGTATTGCTTCAGGAATTCCGAAGCCAGTCGACGGAAACTTCCGATCGAATTTCTCCTAAGTTTGGCGAACCATTCGAGCGCTCCTCCTTCTAGGTTTTCGACAAAGAGGCGGCAGTAGCCTGCGTCCTTTTCGTGGTCCTTGAGCTTGGCTCGTCCCATGGTGATCTGGAATGCTTTTAGGTGTGCTTTTGGATCGGACGTCCCGTCGTAAGTCGGCACCTTAAGTTTTCCGGGATCGGGCAGTTTGATCTCGGTGATGCGAGCCGTGAAGGGCGTTTTTCGAGACTCGTACAGTAACCGATCGATTTCGGGTGCGGCGCTGGTAGCGTGATGAATCTGAGATTTCACCGCTTTTACCGCCGCGGCCATTTTAGTGATGTTTTCGCGGAGATCGCGAATCTCGGTCAGATCGCCAGCAGTTTTCCGACCTTGTCAGCGTTTGCTGCGAGTAACCGGAGATCGCTCCTCGGCGGTTTTTGCGTATCGCGCAAAGTCGAGGTCCCCCTTGTCTCCACTAAAAGAACGTTCGGGAGAAGACTCCGGTATAGGACTTCGAGTTTTTCTTCTCCTAGGATGGACGTTAGCGTCTTCGTCTGACGAATCGGCCTGGTCACTTGTCTCCAGGTTAACCCTTTCGATGCCGTCACCCTCGGTCTCCTGTTCGCGAGTAGGAGGTTTCTCCGATTTGTTTGGCGTCACGTCAGGGTTATCTTTTCCGGAATCCTTTTCCGGTAAGTTACCCTGCTCGGTTCTGGGACGATCCGTAGGAGCGCCGAAATCGAGCCTCCTTCCGCGGGCGAATTGCTCAGGTTTTCGCGGTTAGGGTTTCAACCCGTTTCGCGAGCGAACCAATGAGCTTTTCCTGCTCTTCCGATTTTTTGTTAAACTCGGAAAGCATCTTTTCGATGGTCTCGGCGTTAGCGTTTGTAGCGTTGGCCGCGGGCTCATCTTGTGGTGGTGTTGTTTCAACGTTATCGCGTTCGTTGCGAGTTTGGTTGTCACCAGTCATCGTTTCTTCGTTGGACATGCTGCGGCTTCGGTGTAAGATAGATCCGACCCCCCCCCCCTCCTTCTAGCGCCAAACTGTGGGAAACGAAATCCACCTACTGTCAATAAATCGTAAAAAAGGAAACTTCGGGAAAACCCTAAGTTTCCAGAAGAACCGGCTATCTGCAGAACCGCACAACGAAGATTAAGAAAACGATAAACTTAGAATTTAAAAGAGAATAAACGAAATTAAGAGCAAAGAGGTTCTTATTCCGAATCTGCGTAAGAACTGGTAAAAAAAGAGTAGCTAAAAGCCTAAGAACGAAAAACCCTAATTGAGACGCAGCTCGCTAACAAAAAACGGAAATATTTCTAAATGCTAATTTTGGTGGTGAGAGCTCTGAAAATCGTGTCCCAGCTTCTGCCCTTTGCCTCCTCCTTATATACTCCTCAGGCGGTTTTAGTCTTTCCATTTCGCCCGATACCGAATATATCGGGAATTTTCCGTTTCTGTCGATCCTTCCTTTTCTTCCGCGCAAATCTTCTATTTATCTTCAAACTTGTCTTTTATCTCCTGTCCGCGAGTAAACCACCAAAACGTTATCGTATCTTCGGGTTTGATTTCGTTAATATCGCAAGATGGGTTTTTATCGTGTTTTAGGACCTTTCGGGCCGTTTTACGATAAAAATTGTTTTACGACTTTATACGAGACCATTTCCTGATTCGATGCCGTTTTTTACGACCTTCTCGACGTTTTTTATTAAAACCCCGTTTTTATAATCTTAACGAAAAATCTCGGATAAATCGTATAGTTTAGGCGATGTTCGGTGTCTTGCTTGACCGTTACCGTTTTATACGATTTCTTCGAGTTCTTTTCGAGAAAGCGGAGTTTTACGGTTTTTATCGTAAAATTCAAACGGTAAGTCGGATCGAGACGAAACGAGACACATTTTGGTCGTGGTTCAGAATATGACCGTGTCGAAGGACGTAAGGTTCAAATCGGGGCTGCAGGAGATCCGGGAGATCTCTAGTTCGCCAGCAGGCGAACTAGTCGTGACTAGTTCGCGTTCTGCGGCTTTTCGGTTTTTCGCGGTTTTGTAAAACGATTTCTAGAGTTTTATAAAACGATCTTCGAGTTTTATAAAACGGCTTCTCGAGTTTTATAAAATGATCTTTGAGTTTTATAAAACGGCTTCTCGAGTTTTATAAAACGGCTTCTCGAGTTTTATAAAACGATCTTCGAGTTTTATAAAATGATCTTCGATTTTTATAAAACGGCTTCTCGAGTTTTATAAAACGATCTTTGAGTTTTATAACACGACCTTCGAATTTTATAAAACCGCTTCTTCGAGTTTTATAAAATGGATTCTCGAGTTTTATAAAACGATCTTCGAGTTTTATAAAGCGATTTCGAGTTTTATAAAACGGCTTCTCGAGTTTTATAAAACGATCTTTGAGTTTTATAAAACGGCTTCTCGAGTTTTATAAAATGATCTTCGAGTTTTATAAAACGATCTTCGAGTTTTATAAAACGATTTCTCGAGTTTTATAAAACGACTTCTCGAGTTATAAAACAATCTTCGGGTTTTATAAAACGATCTTCGAGTTTTATAAAACGACTTCTCGAGTTTTATAAAACGGTCTTCGAGTTTTATAAAACGACCTTTGGGTTTTATAAAACGGTCTTCGAGTTTTATAAAACGACCTTTGGGTTTTATAAAATGACTTCGAGTTTTATAAAACGACTTCTCGGGTTTTATAAAACTATTCCTTTTGTATTTTGCGGGGAGTTTTGGCTATTGATTCCGTCGTACCGATTTTGACCCCAACATATACTATATAAAGTCTCTGTTTGAAAAAAAAAATTAATATATTTATACGCATAACATATGTAAGGAGATCTACCTGCAGCAGTAGGGCCAAATATGGAGCTGTTTTTTTTTGTCAACTCGCCGACGAGATTATCGAGTTTCATCTTGAAAACTCTACACAATATTTCAGGTCTGTCTTCGCTGGTCAGGTTATATTTTTTCAGATACCTTGTAACTTCAGGCCATTTCGGATTGCACGTAAAAGTGACGAAAATATCTGGAAATCCATGATACTTGCACATAGCCATGGCATCATAGTAATGCTGCTTCATATACCTTTTTCCTCCGGTGAAAGTTGCTGGAATGAAAATTTGGCTCCCTTGCTCAGCCATCTTAGCTCCACCTTTCGCAGCTGCTTTCTGAATTGCATCGTAACTGCTAGACCGGAGCTTTTTCTGATTCAGCCACAAGTAACGCAGTCTACTTGATTCTATCATTGTGTAGGCATCCACAAGGAACTGATGAAACAATCTGCCTGATCTTGTAATTGTAGGTGCACACCTCCTCTCTAAAATCCGAAATGCAAAGTACTCACGCATAGTTACATTCTTGTGTTTTCTCACAGAGCTGTCGTCAAAACCAATAAGAATCTTTAATCGAAAGCCATCCTCTCCATATGGAAACAACAGTGGATATTGCAGAGGCAAATACGCTGGATGTAATTCACTTATCCTTTGCAACTTTCCACTTGTACTCTCGATAACAATATCTCGCGGTTCCATGTTTAAAACAAAATCGCCAGGTATCAAAGCAGCAACTTCATTTGCAATCGGAAGATTATGGGTCTGTCCATCAGATTGTCGACTCTCAATCAACCTCATCCTATAACCTGTACATCCTTCCACGTCAAATCTGTCTCTTGCAGACCGAAAAGCTTTAACATGAGGGTTACACTGATCTAACATATTCTTCAGAAGAAGAACAAGTGGTTCTCTTAGCTTCTTAGCAGAAGCTCTGTCAGACCTGCAACATATTTTTTAAAAAAAATATAAGTTCACAAAACGTGTACCATACTGCAGTCATTACAATATATATGGACATATTAAGTTAAAAAAGTCTTGAAAAATACCCGGCATAAGCTTCAAGTCTATTTCTGATCTCATTTAAAGTATCAATGATATACAGCTGGGAAAATTTTGGAGCTTCTCCAGGCTCGGGGACTATATCACCAATACGATGATAGTTCTCACCGGACATTCGGAACACAAATGGACCACGACCATTGTTGATAGAAAGATCAATCTTGCCCCCAAGAGATGTGAAAGAGAACATCATATTGTAAGCTCGTATGAACTCTCGAAAATGTTTGCTTAACTCGTCTCCTTTGCATAACAAAGTCATTAACTCCATGGGAGGATTCGCGAGCCGAGGAAGCACAACTTTACCACTTTTACAACACATTGTGAAGAGAGGATTGGAACTACGCCGGCGTTTTGCAATTCTTTCACCATACCACATATATGCGTGACAATGCTTACAATTCCAAACTGGATATCCGTCGTCGTAATAACCTGTTCAAGAACATATCTTCATTATAAAAAACGTTTATGCAACATTCGTATGAGAAGTATAGAGAATTGCAAAAGTAAATTATATAATTGATATAGTAGTTTTCTATTTCTATGTAGTTGAATATGAATATATAGAGAATATGTAACAACCATACTGTTTTATCTTTTAAATCTTAATAAAAACATACATGCCAAGATATAAAATATTTAAAAATCAAATGTACTCATCTACTGCATCTTGATCAAAACTCATTTTTATTAAAAAACAAAATTATTAGTATTACATATAACTAACTTTAGTAAAAAATAAAAACAAAATATGAACAGATATTTAAAAAATTCATAATCATCTTTTTTCAAAAAACATTAGTCTTTTAAAATATTTAAAAGTAAACACATTGTTATAAAATTATATTAAAATTGTAATTTGACCGCAAGGTGATTACCGTTTTTTTGTATGCAGATGATAATAGGCGGTGTAACTGTATGATTCGTTTGTTGTGGGATATGTTGTGGTGATGGGTTTACCAAAGGCTCTCCAGCTGGATAGTCAGTGTAAGTTTGATGCTCGTCATCTTCATTTTCACTTTCAGACTCACTGTCCACTTCATATCTATTATTGTAAGCTGCGTGAAAATTTGTATGACATAGTGAAACATATGACCCATGAATATAATTTTGTGTCTTATGTATATAGATGGAAAATGCATTTTACCTTCAGGATGGTCCTCGACGATGAACCTTGGTGGAGGAACGATCGCATAATGTCGACTGATGTTAATGAATCAAAACTACCTCATCATAGAGTTCAACGGCAGGATGACGCACAATAAGTTGAGCATTGGCGTCAAACAAAAGAAACTCTGCCTCACCTGAATCGTCCTTAACATTTGCAATTAATTTGAACCTGAAAACAAACATCAAACTAAACATGATACCTAAGCTTTATATGTCACAGAGTGAACCCTAGCTCTAAAAGCACATTCAGTAACTCAGCAACAATCATTTATGAATACATTACCTGGAAATGACCTCAATGTGTTCCTTATTGCATGTAGTGCAGAAGAACAAGGGACGGCTAAGCGCATCAACATTGGTTGTTGGCATGACTTTTTTGTTAGGGTATTTGCAGCTTAGATATTGCCACCCACGATCAGCATCTATGCTTTCAATTGCGACAAGAGTGACAAAAGTACCAACCTAAAAATATGCATCAAGTTAATATTTTCTAACTATTAAATGCACAAATAATGATTCGCAGCCTTGTTTAGTAAATATACCAGATCAGTATCGATGATCTCCCTTATGGTTAGCCTCTCATTAATCACAAAAAACCTAGCATGAACAGATGTAGCACTACCAACAGACCATTGGCTACTATCGTTGTTTGTTCGAGCAAGTGAATCATTAGGGAGACTGCACAATAAAGCAATGTGATAAGACCTCTGGTTTCTCGTAAAAAGGTAAGATGAAAATACAATGAGACATACCTAGCTTTAAAATTCGCAATTAAATCCAATGTTGGGTTGAGAAAAATATGGGTTGAATTGTACCCGCTAGATATGGAGTAAGCACCTGCGATAGCACGAACCTTATCAAGATGTTATGAGATGAGTCATTTAAGAAAATAAGTGTAGGAACTATACCTTTCCACTCTTTAATGGAACAAAACTGGATAAGAGCAATGATCATTGTGGACATGTTTAACATACTGTAATCATATACTTGTTTAGCATAACAGCCCCAAAGAGTACACCTCAACTTGACATCACTGCATATAACGCCCAGTAAGGTTAATGGATCTAACAAAAAAAGCTCAGCAAATAGTTTAAAGGAAAAGGCAAAATATTTAAACTTACTTTTGGTCCCTTAACTCAATCAATAGCCTGAAATTATCCTTTCCTTTTATGACTTTGTTTTCAAGAGATCCGAATTTAACTACTTGGCCAATAACATCTACATATAAAGTTAAGAAGTAAATATTTGCTGGTTTTAAAAAATTGTAAGGCAAAGCAATAGTACGAATTGACTCACCAACCAAACGACTGCTATCAAGCTTCCCATCAATAATATCACTGTAATTGACAAGATACTTCTCCAGAACTTCACTTGGGAAGTCATCCGCTGGTCCAACAAAAGTAGTCTGAAAGAATCCAATTTTGTAGGGATGCGCGGTGGTTCGATAATCACCCGTAGCGTCGTACAGTTTAAATAAGTGGATGACCTTGGCATCGCCTTCGGTTAGTTTCCCTTAAAATTATTTTATGAGCAGTTCACCGACTTGAGCATGGATTCTTGTCCCCTACACGGTGATGAGAAGAGAGTTAAACATGTTTGCTGAAAAAAATTTAAAAACGATCGAACTAACATCTCCATCAAGTAATGAACTTACTTCTTTATCGGCAAACACCATTTCGATGGTGTTTCCGGAATCTCTGTTGTAGTTTCTCCATAAACGCAGAATCCTAACCTCAATACGCCATGTATCTTTACACGGTCTCAATTGCCTGATGAAAGACACTCGATTTTTGGTAGCTTGAACCATTGCCATTGCTATTTTTAAAACTTGTGTGAGGTCTACAGACATTAGGACTTCGTATATATATTGTCAAGCTTTCCTAATGGTATGAGATTGACATATTTGGCATTTAATTTCCAACTTCTCACGCAAGTTATCGAATATAATGTAAGGAAAGTAAATAACCTAACCAAATTTTAGAGATACGATTCTCATATATAAATCATATTTCGCCTAGAGTGTTTGGAAACAAAGCTAACGGGATTCCAAAATAACACTTGCACGCTGAAAAAAAAATAATTTAAAATAAATCAACCAATCAGATTAAAAGAATTAATTTGAGAAGCTCCGTATGAATGCCACCTATTGAGAAATCACTAAAGTGACTTCTCTTTTAATGTATAGGGGATTATATTTATTAAAATGTATATGTATGTTGTGTATTAACAAAGTATAATTTTGTTAATAAACATGAGTTAATAAAGTAGTAAATAATAACAGTTAACATAAATCGTTAGCATTCCTTCACTTAATGCTCGCTTATCTTACTCTCTGAGACTCCTATGAATACCCTCTAACAGTCTCATTATCTCACAAAAACGGATACCATAATCATACCAGTACATGCAAAATGAAGCAAAGAGATTCTTCTGTGAGAATGTACAATACATTGTTTCTTGCATGGGGGCCTTCTTGACAATCACGACAATGAAACATTGATAAAGATGTATCGAGATGGCTTAAGAGAGGACATTATGTATATCCTAAAATTCACACTAATTATTTTGTAGTGATCAAGAGTTTAATCTATGGAAGACAAGTGATGTGGGCAACAATGCTATTAGAACACAACGATACAATCGGAATTCAGTTGACAAAAATGGACTTTATTGAATATGAGGTTCGATACAAAATGATAATCGAGATCGAGAACAACAAAGAGAGATCGAAACTATAAGCGAACTAAAGGTTAAGAAGTGAGGTCGATGAGAATAGTGAATTACTCTAGGGTTTTCTGTGTGTTGTATGCTCTGCTATAGCTCACCTTTTATAGTCTCATTCTTGTCTAACTGCTTCCACGATCTTCGGAGTAGTAGTTTGACCTCGTTGTGCTCGATTTAGGTCGAATTGAAGACAATGGCATATGGGCCTGGCCTTTCTAACCTCTTACTGAAATTGGGTCCAACTTTTGTTCCCCAATCTTTTTCCTTTGTTAAGGGATGAAGATGGCCAATTCGATCTCAACTGAAGAGGGGCAGTTTGGTTTCTTGCTCGATAAAGGAAGAGAACCGACACGTGTCATCTCGTCGTCGTTCGTGGACTATTGGTGAGTGCGCCTTTGTTTCTAACGACTATTTTTGCCGCATGTGAGATGAACCTAATCATTTATTCCTTCTCCATTTTAATGATAGAGCCGTTTTCTGGGGTCGGTTGATGCTTGTAAATACTCAAGGATCATTTTCTTCTAAATCCTTCTTTCTTTCCAATTCTTGCTCTTGCAATTTCGATTTCTCTCAAGCAAAGATGACTACCTTGTTTTCTTTTCCTCTTCCAACAACTTTCGTCGATCGCCTCAAGGGTTTATACACGACACACGACGTCGATCGAGACGTCAAACCTGAGCTAGCCTCTACGCTTGAGACTCTTGAGACCGTTCGTGATGGGTTTTGCGGAGCGTATATCTTTTTCTTTGAGTCTTGCAGTTATTTCTTTCCGATTTTAGAGCCTATCCTCGAGATCTTGGCTCTCTCGGTTAGAGCTCACGAAGAGGGTTTACGATTTGGTTTAAAAGAGTTGCGTCACCTTTGTCTATTGAAGAGGAACAATCAAAGTCCTGGGACTTTTCTCATGTCACCGCGTACGGGGCGCCATGTCATCCAAGGGATACAATACCGTGATCAAGATTAGCGAGAAAGGTTCTTTGTTTTCAAGGTTGATCACTTGTCGGTGGGTGACTTTGATTTTGCAAGAATTCCTTGTCTTTGGTCTGACGATATAGGTTGGTTCTGAATTTTGACTACTCTCTTTTATATTTTCTCTCTCTTTTTTTTTTGATAAATGACCTCTAAAACTGATTTATGCATTCTTAGTACACTCGGGAGTTCTATGATGTCCAACGAGCTCTGAGATCTGTTGAAGGTGTTACGACGAGGTCGTCTTGACTGTTCATCCTTTGACTGTGAACGAATCCGTGCCGCTTTCTTGCTACCGGACGGAGCTAATATAGCACCGGCTATTGTCGATGACTCGCCCAAGCTCAAGGATATCGCGGGACACTCTAGTGGTCCTTTTCCTTATAGCATATCGGATATGCAATTGGCTAGAAGATTGTCGTTTCAGAACCGAAGACCTATCGCGAGAAGTAGAGATCTCGGGGGATCCTCTTTGATCCCGATCTTGGATTCCGACGTTGAGGGAACTCCTAGAACAGGGGGATCGCTCGTTTCTCTGATCCCCGGTTAGGAGGAGGATTTTACTGCTACTGGCCGCAAGCGTCGGCGGTTATCGCGGGTCATATCTCTGATATCGCAAGCTGGTTCTTCGCTTCGAGATCATGACATGGCGGCTTCGAGCCCGTATGTATTTTCTTCAGCTTCTCTCGAGGAGAGGGAAGCGTATGCTAATATTGTCGATGCCAATTCTAAGGTATATTATATTTTGTGTTGTCTTCTTCTAGTAAGTAAACATACCAGCAGGCTATGTTCGCCATCGATGAGTATGCTGCGATATTCTAGAGTCGCGGCGAGGGGGAGCTAGCAAGGTCGCGAGTTGAGGTAAAAAGTCTCAAGGAATTTCTTCGGAAGGTAAAAGAAGACCTTAAGAACAAAACCGGAAAAGCTATGTTCCTAAAGGATGAATAGAAGAAAGCTCGCGAAGAGAGGATGGTAGTCGAGACCGAGGTCGCTACTCAAGAGACTAAGGTTGCAGAATTCCTTGCGGAGAGGGAGCGGGATATTCGTCGTGAGTTCGCACCATGCGTCGTGACGTCGCTGATCGTTACAAGGAGGTCATATCCCTTGTAGAGAAAAGGTGGTCGGATAAGAACAAAGAGACTGATGCGGAGATCCAGCTGCGGGAGATAATTTCAAATATCGATCTGCTCAACGAGATCAAGGATGGAGGATTGGTCATCGAAAACGAGTTGAATCGCCTTAAGGAGATGGAGAAGGATTGTGAAGCTCTCGTCGAGCTGGCTGCTGTTGCGGATTGGACTGTTTCGGATTTGGATCTTCCCGAGATTTTTGGTGTTTCGGTCGCTGGGGATTCTTTTTCCGAGGACGGAGCTGATTCTTAGATTGTATCTCTTCTTTTTTTTTTATCGGATGTCTCTTGTTATTTTTATTTTTGCATTTTTTTAAAAAATACTTCGGATGTTCTTTGATAACTGCGGATCTTATGGTATCTTTCTTGTCTAGATTTTTGAGATCTTATTCTTTTCACTTGATATTATTCTATTCATTTTGCCTTTATAAATACCGTTTTGTCGATCTTTTGTATCTTTGAAAGCCTTTATTTCTTATCATCAATTATGACGTCGAGGAAAATGAGTTCCCGTGAATCCGAAAGAATTCGTAATCTGAACAGCAAAACTGGCATGGGACGGATCCGTTATGTTGATATGAGCAAAGCGCACACCGAATTTCTTTGCGAGGAGCCCCGACTTCCTCTTGTATTTTTTCGGTCATACGCCAAAGATCTGGAAGAACCCAAAACGGTAACTAGTTTGAGTTCTGGTCGTCGGAACAGTTCGGAGGGGCGTGATTGACCTCCAAAGAAAGCAAAGACTTCAGGGAACGATGATCGATCTGGCTCTGCTAATGAAGGCGCGATCACGAAGCCTATTCGTTGGCAATTTTCTCATGTCAAAGATTGTTCGATCACGGACGATCCTAACAGTGTTTATCACTTGGTCAAGCACTTTAAAAAGGCGGGGTGTCCTCTTCTTTTGTTGTGGAATATGACGGAGCGTGATGCCTATGTGAAGATGGCGGTCGCTCACGCTAAGGTTGGTCGGTTTAGTCTTTTGATCTTTGGTACTCTCCTTCTTAGTGTGTATGCTTTGTTGTGTCTACAGGTTATGGAGGATAATAATGAGTTCGCTGCAACTTTGGAGAAGTGATTGCGTGATATTCCTCGAGCTGATGAGCTATACGAAGTCAAGAAGGTCGTTCGGGAGCTGAAACTCAATTTTAAGATGGATCAGAACGGGGAGCGTGCCAACATTGTCCAATTGACGGCAGCCGAGAAGCTGGGAAACAAGGCTGGTTCTCTCGAGGCTCGTCTTCGGGAATGAAAGAAAATCGGCGTTAAAGCAGGTTTCTGCGTTGGAGATGCAGATCTAATCTTTGACGATGAATCACTTGGACGAGCTTTGTCGTGCGACTTATGATGCTAAGAAGACTCTATCTGATGGCTATTTGGATATGTTAATATCTTTGAAGGAGAAATGTGAGATGAAGAAAGCTGCAGCGGATTGCGAGATTCGTTTGAAGAAGGTTATGGCTAACATCGAGCTCATTAAGGAGATAATGAATAATAATATGTTTGCTTTTAAAGAGCTGTCGCGTCTTCGATCTAAGGAGGTCAAACTAGGGGCCAAATTCGATGCGGCGGTGGTATCGGATTTTTTGGTTGGGAAGTTAGATCTTCCCTTGATTTCTGAGGACTGTCCTGATGGATCCAAGGGAGTAAGTGGTCTCTCTTGGGAATCCGATTAGTGGGGTTCTCTCTTGCTTAAGGAGGGTTTTGTTGAATCCCATTTTTTTGAACGCATCGTAAAAGAGTACATCCGCAGAGCTTATGGTATCGATCATGATCCTGGATAGTTAGCATCCTCTCGTATAACGAGAGCGTCGTCATGTGGTTTGTCAAGGTTGGCGGTCTTTTTTTGTCGAAGATGATCTCATGATCGAGGCCTGATTGAGGTTCTCGTATGCCGATGCTACTTTCTGCTCTTCGTCGGTGTGTCTTGATGCAGTTGACTAAGATGCAAAAATTTTATCCTCCGTAAATGAATTCGATTCTTTTTCCCTTTTTCTGGTGACGTGCGGGGAAGTACCATTTATTAGCTAGAGTCGGTTGGTGGTGTCCTTACCCCCCCCCCCCCGGACAGATTGGGTTTGAGCAGACACCGT
>CAKOAT010088711.1:0-43121 GCA_932364175.1 Eruca vesicaria subsp. sativa | reverse complement strand
GGCTTGACTCAATGTCTTTTTTTGTTCGGATCCCCATAAGATCATGTCGAATCTGTTCTTTGGGGTTGAGGTGGAGATTCTGACAACTCAGGCTCAACTTCCTTTCTTCGTTTGGCCTTTCCTTTGGTTTTCAGGGTCGTTAGACCCTCTTCTTCTTCCGCATTCTTGTCGTTCTCTTTGTTTTCCTCCTTGTTGTGGAGTGCTACGCGACATTCCTTGTTCGAGTGTCCTTTTCATTTGTGAAAGGAAAAATATTTGTTCGGCACATACGTCGGCTGTTTATTTTGTGATGATGAGTCTATTGCGTATGAGTGTTGTCCTTTGGTAGCTTGTTCCTTCGGTGTGTTCGGCTTTTTGGTCGTTCCGTTTTTGTTCACGTTGTATTGTTCTTACAGAGCGGCACTTTCTTTTTCCAGGGTCACGAAGTAGGATGTGCGGTACAACGCATCATCTAGTTAGGTGAGAGCTCGGACGGTCATTTCTTCTTTAAATTTGGAAGAGAACGAGAAACCATTTTTCAAAGTTGCTAATGCGACTACTTCATTTAGGCGATTGATATTTTGGATTTGAGTTCCTTGAATTTGTTTATGTAAGCTCCCAATGGATCAAAAGATGCTTGCTTGAGGTTCCACAGATCGGCTTTGGTAGCTCGTGTTTCTATGAATACAGAATATTTCTTTAAGAACGCCGATACAAGTTGGGTGATATCGTCGATCGAGTTTCCTTCTAGTCCGGCTAACCATTCCAAGGCAGGCCGGCAGTAAGCGGCAGTAACCTGCTTCCCTGTCCTCGTCATTGAGATGCGCCATTGACACGGCTAATCGGAAGGATCGTATGTGAGCTTTCGGGTCGGAATTACCTGAAAATTCATAGAATTTAATCTTACCGATGTCGTGCAGCCTTACACTGGTTATTCGATTCGTGAACGGGGTTCTACGAGTTTCCTCGATAACTTGATCAATATCGGGGGCTGAGCTTGTTGCCATATGTACGATGGCGTGTATCCTTTTAAGTTCGGCGTCGTTTCTTTCATCATAGCTTATGAATATATGCTCATGCTCGACTCGGGGATCTTTTATCTTCTCCCTGTGGGTTTTCGTGTAACGACCTAAAAGGGTCGTACCCACGGACGGGATCCAGCGGAGCTGTGAATCCGGCCCGCTAAGATGCGTTGGTCCCAAAGGAAAATCAATCTTCCCGAGTTCGATGTTGCGGAGGAGATATTTGGATTATGGGTTCTTCGCGTCCTTCGTTGGTCCTGCTTTGAGTTTGAATGGTTGTGGTTCTGATCCCATACATTTCATACTCCACCACATCTTGTCTATTGTAATTCAGACTCCAATAGGTCGTTCCTTCCGGGTGGTTTGTTGCGAATTTTCCCCTGTGTAGCATCCCGATCGGGCGCTAGTGAGCACGGGTGAGGTGAAGGCTCCATGGTTATGGGGGAGTGGTGTTCGAAAGGATGGATCCAAGTGTTGTCGAACTCTTTCCCTGGGTTTTTTTCGGTACTCAGTGAGTTCCTTGTCGGTCTATTCCAATCGGTTGGTGTTGGTTCGGTAGGCGATCTCTTGGTCACGACATTTATCAATGAGCGTCGAAATCATTCCCCTGAGTTTGTCGACTTCTTCCAGAGTTCGGGTTAAGTGGGTCGGAGATCTTGGTCTCATTAGTCGGGTTAGATCCTCAGACGTCGTTCTCTCTGTCGTTCAGTTCCAACTCAAGATCCGATTTGGTCAGTGGGAAGGTTTCGATCTGAGATCGTACTCTTATCGGCAATCGATGTCTCTATCGATGGAGTTTGTTGACTTTGGACCATGTCGGTGGTTTCGCTGACGTTCGTTTGTTCGACAAGGGTTGGTTCGGCCCCTAGGACGGTTTCAGCGAGGTTAACATTGGTCGATCTTGATTGGGAGCTTTCAATATTGGTTGTGTTGGGATCCATAATCGTGCTTAGAGATCCTAGATCGGGTTCTTAGCAAGGGTGTTTTCGTTTATCTTCCCCACAGTCGGCGCCAAAATATAGATCCTAAAATCCACACTAAGTATTTTGTATTGATCTACAGTTTAATCTAGGGAAGAAAAGTGATGTGGGAAACGATGCTCTTAGAACACATCGATACAATCAGAATTCAGTTGACAAAAATAGACTTTATTGAGTATGAGGTTTGGTACAAAATGATAGTCAAGATCGACAACAACAAAGAGAGATCGAAACTATAAGCAAACTAAAGGTTAAGAAGTGAGGTCGGTGAGAATACTGAATTTCTCTAGGGTTTTCCGTGTGTTGTATGCTTTGCTCTAGCTCACATTTTATAGTCTCCTTCTTCTCTAACTGCTTTCGCGATCTTCGGAGTAGTAGCTCGACCTCGTCATTCTCGATTTAGGTCAAATTAATGACGATGGCATATGGGCCTGGCCTTTTGAACCTATTACTGAAATGGGGTCTAACACATACGGTCAGCGATCGGATCAACAGAGTTCTCGACCATCAACGACATCATGCAGGCATCATTTAATGTTGAACAAGGTGAGAGGTCATCTGAAACAATGGGATCTCCCACTGAATCAGATGAATCGTCAAAACACCCGAAGAAGAAGGATATAAACGAGAAGAAGCATAATGATGACCCACACGGCGAAGAGGCTGATACTGATTGATATACCATGATTTTGACCCGCTTTCAGTCATGTTATATTGGTGTTTTTACTACTATTTATTATATTATAGAAGCTTTTAAGCATATTTATAGGTTCAGGAGTATTTTGGAAGAAAATGGTGTTTTTGGAGCATTTTAGAGAGAATTGGAGAAATCACTCGATTTGGAATCGACCAAGACGATCGAGGTCGACATGGAGTGATTCACGTTGATCGATATGCACCTAACATGATCGATCGATGCCCAAGGCGCGGATGACCAATTCGCGAGACAAGGCAACTTGAAACCCAAACATCTCCAATTCGCGAGACAAGCCACCTAGCCACTTTGCTGTCAAAAAAGAACAATAAAAGGGTGCATTTGATATAGTCAGGAGGTACTCCATTAGCACGTGTGAAGCTGCACACTTTCTCAAAGTCCTCAATATGCTTCATTGGTATCTGAGCCGGGAGACCATGAAACATCTTCCTTTGCACCAGAGCTATCAAGGCTGGCTTGATTTCAAAGTCTTGACGAGTGCAAGCTGACAGTACAATGGCTGAACGCGTTGTGGGAATATTTTGCGGGAGATTTCTCTCCCCCAATCGGAACTGCTTGTTCTTGTTCTACGACTTGTTGAGCAGCTTGCTGAGCTTGCATAGTCTGCTGCATCTGTTGCATCTGCTGCTCATAAGCGCCATTGCATCCGTGAGGTCATCGTTATTATCACCCATTGTGGTGTTAGTTGGCCTCGGTTGTTGTTGGTTATGTCATTCTAATCTTGCGAGTTTTTCGTTGCTAAGCGCTGGAAAGGTCCATGTGTGTTTCTCCAAGTATGTCTACTGGTCATACACCTGGAACATTAGCTGCGAGAAGAAGTAAAGAGCAAGTTAGAAATTTTAGACTTAATATGTAACCGAAAGATAAAGGTAAAAGAATTTGGTCGCCGTCGCAACGGCGCCAAAAATTGATACACTAAAAATTGGATCTTTCCAATTGTTAAGTAACAGTGATTGTTGTAATACTTTAGATTCAATTCCAGAGGACCAGTATACACTTTACTTCTATGAGATCGATATTAAGCTAAAACAAAGATGATTTTATAAGATAAAAGTAATGGCGTGAATACAAGTAACAAGGTGAGTTGTTTTCAAATTGATTAAAGCGCTAGTCTAGGGTTTCTATACGGGAATGGAATTCGCAAGCCAATTCAAGTTCGATTTATGAAAGTCTAAACTCGGATCACTCGGTTTGAATCAACCCACAGTCGTGGTGTTGATACCTTTGCAAATTAGTCTTGATACCTAAACTCTCGTTTGGATCAAGACTCGACAGCACGCCTTAGAGATCAAGTTCGATATGTTCACAAAACACCCTAATATCTACTTTCGCTAACTAGGGATGCAAGGCTCATTCAATTCGTGTCTAGTTATCAATCAATGGTTAGCTAAATTGATTAATTCTAATTCATGCACTAAGAGATCAATTCAATGCAAGCATTAAGAATAGATATGAATATAAACAATTCTTGTTGATCACTTATCTAAGCTTCAGCTAACTTGGTGACTACTCAGACATAACACAGGAATGAAGAAGCATGATTCATGAATAATACTGCATGTGATAGATAAAAGAAATCAGAGGATTCAGGATGATCTTCTCTAGGAGATGGATGGAGCCTTCTCCCATACAAGTAGCAAAATCGCAAATCGCAAAGCTTTCTAGGTCTTTTCTTGCGTAAAAACTAAGGTGAAAAATAGAAAATAGGAAAAGGGAATATATATAAACCACATGCGGCTGGAGCTAAAAAGTAGGGCGAACTAGGGCAAATTCCAGATTGGAATCTTTTATTTCCATAAATATCGCGAGCAGGCTTCTCAGAGTGTTCCCTGCGAGAACAATTTGTCTGTCTGTTCGAATTATCTAAAATCTTCAAATCTGTTACTTTTATTCTCTTTTGCTTCTCACGATCGTTCTTCTCACTTCCTTATACTTTCAACCCTACCAAGTGGTTCATTGATTGGTTTGGTGATTGGGCCGGATTGGTTCAGCTCACCGTACGGCGAGCTGCATTGAGGCGACCAGCTCGCCATACGGCGAGCTGGCTTGGTCGAACCAGCTCGCCGTACGGCGAGTTGAACCGGCTGGTTCGGCTCGTCGTACGTTGAACTTGGTTCGGTTGAACCTGCTCGCGGTTTACGGCGGATGCGGTTTTTTGCTTAACTTGGGCAATCGTGTAGTCGGCAATTGTTTCGTTCGTTTTTCTGAGATGACGCTCTCCAAGTTTTCCTCAAATTTTCTTTGTTCGGAAAGTCCTTAGCATTTTATAAAACAACTTCTCATGTTTTATAAAACGTGTTTTTATTTTTACGGAAACTTTTAGCCATTGATTCCGTCGTGACCGATTTTGACACCAACATCAATTTTAAATTTTTAATTGGTAAAATGGACAGCATCAAGTTTAAGTATGCAAAATGGACGATCTATTAGGAGAGAGAATAATTGTAGATTGTTTTAACATTTTTGTTCCGTAAATTTGGTAAGTTCTTTGTTGGTTCCAGTGTGAGTTTTGCCTAAAGAAACATGGGTCCATGCTGCCGCCAATATTTTGGGGAAACTATTTTTTTAGACCAAATAGGTTTGGACATTGTCCCTTTACTCTAAATTATATTTTGTACCAATTTTGACTCTAATGCCCTTTATTTATTTCCGAAATTATTAAAAAACTAGATTTATGAAGCAAAAAAAAATTAAAAATAGTACATAATGATGAAACCCTTATATTTATATAGTGATATTTTTTTCCTATTTTAAAAATGTGTAAATAATAATTTCATATATTAGTCTACCAAAATTAGAATTCGTATACTACGGATTAGAATACGGAATCCACTTTTTTCACTATTTCTACGAACTGCAGAATATGTTTTCTACGCATATCACACGAATCTAAAATAGTTTGGAATACACATTCCACTCTTATCATAGAGTTCTAATAAAAGTAGAAATTGAAATCTAAATTATTACTTAAATCTAAAACTACTAGAAATCGGAATCTACATTGTTACAACGTTCTAATACATGTAGATACTGATTTCATATCTCTTAACACAGTTCTACCTTTAGTAGAATCTGAATTCTATGGATAAATATTATTAGATCCGAAAATATAGGAAGAATATATTAGGAAATATTCGGTTTCCATGTTTGAAATTCAATTTTTTTTAAAAAAAAAAAAAAAAATTCAAAGGCAAAAACGTTTTTCCTGGGCACGGGATCGATCGATCTCACCTAGGGGATCGGTCTATCCAGAATGATTGATCTGTACGATCGATTAAACTCTGAGAAAGTCGAAAAAAATTCACGAAATAGTGTGGTTTAGGCTCAAGAATCGTCCAAATCAGAGCAAAACTGAGTGAGTTAGGGTTTATGAATGAGGAACCTCCATTGTCTACCTTTTTACGTGATGGCAGAGAAGAGAGTGGTGGGTTTGGTCCCAAAAACACGAATTAGTAGGTTAAATCGTGTTTACTCGGTTTAAATCAAATGTGAATTAAACCAGATTTAACCGAAGAAAACCATGAAATCGAGTTGGAAGAAATAACTGGGATCGGGATCGATCGATCTAGAACAGAGATCGATCGATCATTGGTAGATCGATCGGTGTAGATCGACTGAACTTGAAAAGATCGATCAATTTCTGCTCCGTGCTTTTTTTATGTTTTTGTTTAATCATCGAGATCGACCACTGGGATCGATCGACTCTGTACGGGATCGATCGATCCCGTCATATAGAGCAGTTTCTTTCGTCTTTTTTCCCCCGATTTGAAGATTTTTATTTTTATTTTTTTACGATTTTTAAGTGAATTTAAGGGCATTCTTGCCATTTAGAAAATATTTAGCCTAATGGGACATAAAGTACTAGAGGTTAGTCTAAAGAGACAATGTCCAAACCTATTTGGCCTAAAAAAACTATTTTCTCTAATATTTTAAACGAAATCCAGCCCAAAGATACAATGACGGTTTTAAGATTTATTCGCAGAAAGAAGATACATGTCAAGTTTGAAGATAAATGTCAAGTTTAAAGATAAATAGAAGATTTTCGCAAAGAAAATGAAAGATCGAGATAAATGGAAGATTCCCGATAAACTCGAATCTGGGCGAAAAGGAAGGACTAAATCGCCTAAGGAGGGAGTATATAAACAGAAGGCAGAGGACAGAAGAAGGGACGATTTTCACAACTCTTTTAGACTCAAAACTCTCTGCACTTAGAAACTTAGGCTTATTTCTCAATAAGTTCAGTTTCTATGATTGGCACTCAATCACTAGACGAACTCGCCTATGCAGTTTGATCTCTTGTCTAGCTCTACCAATTGAACTACGTTCGACTTGATCCTCGAAAGGTGTACGTAGGCAGCCTTTCGTAAGGTTCAGTCTGAAATCAATCAAACTCTATTTTTCTAATCTTTTTCGTCTTTTGTTATCGAGTTGCGACTCGACTAGGTTTAGAGTTTTTATGTTGGTAACTCGCTGATGGCCCATGCGGCCAAAACCTTTGTAAATCTCTTGTAAAGATCGCAAAGCTTTTACGCGAATTCGAAATAAGATGACTTTCTTTATAAATTCGTTTTATCATGTTTTTCATATTTTCCGCATTTATTTGGTTACTTGTCGTTGGATCTCGTAGAGATCCTGGTCCTCTAGAAAATTAGGGTTTTCCTAAGTTTCTTTATTTTACGGAAATCGACGGTGTAAAATTTCGGTTCCCACAATTGCTCCATTCTAGTTTTCCCTTTTAACAATTATTTTATTGAAAAAAATAATAATAATTAGCATAAATAATAAAATCGAACAAATTAAATATCTTATCTTTTTAAAATCTACGTATTTTAGCTTAAACACCAAATAAATTTAAACTGATATCTATAACATTATTTTTGAGAAGTAAATTTGCTTGGTTGTCAACTTCTCCATGATTTTAGGTTATTTTGCTTATTTTCATGTTTTAATAATTTATTATAAAATAAAAACGAATTTATGTTAATAATATTATATTTTTTTAGAAAATATGTTAATTCTTTTGTATTAGATTTTTATCTTAAAAATATATTTTAATTATAAAATTTGAGAAGTAAATTTGCTTAGTTGTCAACTTCTCCATGATTTTAGGTTAGTTTTCTTATTTTCATGTTTTAATAATTTATTATATAATAAAAACGAATTTATGTTAATAATATTATATTTTTAGAAAATATGTTAATTCTTTTGTATTAGATTTTTATCTTAAAAATATATTTTTCATCTATCTATAACATTATTTGAGAAGTAAATTTGCTTGGTTGTCAACTTCTCCATGATTTTAGGTTATTTTGCTTATTTTCATGTTTTAATAATTTATTATAAAATAAAAACGAATTTATGTTAATAATATTATATTTTTTTAGAAAATATGTTAATTCTTTTGTATTAGATTTTTATCTTAAAAATATATTTTTAATTATAAAATTTAAGTGAATTTGTTGATTACTTTGTAACTCACGTTGAAAGTTACAGCGGTTAATATCGTTTAAAAATAAATAAAAAAGAATTTCAATGATTTTAGATTTATCTTTATCTAAAACTATTTTATATTGGGTTATAAAGTCTTTATTAACCTTGAAAAATAATTATATTAGTTAATATATAATTAATTATAAATTAAAAACGAATTTCATTTATTTGATAATTATTCTTATTTTAATTTTTTATATTATGGGATAAAGTCTTTATTTTGAAAAATAATTATATTTGTTAACATATAATTAATTCTAAATTAAAAAATGAATCTCATGTATTTGATAATTATCTTTACCTAACTTTTTTATATTATGTTATAAAGTCTTTATTAACATTGAAAACTAATTCTATTTGTTAATATATAGTTAATTATGAAAAATAAATTCGCGAAGAATTTATGTATAGATAATTTATATTATGTTATCCAAAACATTATTAAAGATAATTTTTATTCTATTTTGTTATGTCTAAAAATGATATTAATTTATTACTAAATGTTTTATATGATGATGAAAAATTTTATATATAGAAAGAATTTGTTTAGTTTATTATTAAATATTTTGAGTCTATGAACTATAATTTATTATAATTTACATAAATTGATTATATATATATTTATAGATATTAGTAAAATTATTAAGCCCGCAAGTGCGGGCAAAACACCTAGTATAAATATAAAAGTATAAAAGTTTTAATTTTCATTCAATTAAATTTCGTTAAAAAGGTGATTGTTAAGTATGGCTGAAAATCTAATTGAAATATTACATATTTAATATACTAAGTAATAAAGTGGGATTAAGATTAAAGATGGAGCATTAAAACAAGATTAGAAGGGGAAAAAAAAAGAAGGTCAAAATCGAGAGGCGCAAGGTTGGGTGTGTCTTTTATACTATAATCTTGTGGTGGTCGTGGTGTTACATCTTTAGCCAAACACGAAAGAGAAGAGTATAGAGATTAGAGAAGAAGACGACGACGCTTACCCAAAGCTCGAATCCCTAGGTAATACTTAAAAAGCACAAAACGCCCTGGAAAGTTATCTCTCTCTCTCTCTCTCTCTATCTTCTTTTCCGCAGCCTTTTACTCCTGAATCTCGTGTTTTCTCTCTTCCATGGATCCCCTCTTTTTCTTCCGCAAAGGTTCCGACTCATCTTGATTCGCGATTTTCTTCCACTTCTTTGGTCTTAATTTGTCTCTTTTTTTTTATTATTATTTATTGCAAAAACGATTCAGTTATTGTAGCTGGGTCTCAGATTTGAAGCTAATTAATTTTACGCTTTATTGTGTTTGTCTCCTACGAAACTGAGACTTTATCTTAGAAGCCAAATAAAACACTGAGATTTATTTATTTATTTTTGCATAATTCATAAATTAAAGGGTCCATATCTAAAAGCTGCAATGCCTTCACTTATGATTTGTCGCAACTGAAAGTGTTTTCTATTTTTTTTTTGTTTTCCTGGTTTGTGTTTTGGTAATATATGATTTTATGCCCACGCATGCTTTTGTTTCTCTTCTGGGTAAAACATTTGAGTGATAAAAGTTAATTTTCCTTTGCAGGTTTTGGCTAAAAGAGCAGTTATTGTTGTGTCTATATTAGCGTTTAAATTTCGATTCTTGTTGAAGATATGAACCTAACCAAGAAAGCACCGACCGCCCCGTCAAGTGATCCAAAGCTAAGCTCAAGTCTCAAGCCAACAACTTTGAATCCTCATGCTGCTGAGTTTGTTCCGTTTACTCTACGCTCTCCTTCATCCGCCGGACCTACTACAAGCAACTTGGATGTTACGACACCAAGACTTTTGGCTTCCTCTAGCTCTGTAGGGAAAGCTGTCATGGACCGATCCGAGTCATCTGCATCACATCTGTCAGATGAAGAAGCAAGCCAGTTCTGGAGTCACCAACTTCCTGATGATATTACTCCAGACTTCAAGCTGATGACTCAAGATGACAATTCGTATGGTTCTGGGAGCTTCTCACTAGCTAGCTTGTCCTTGTATGACGCTGCTAATGAAGCTGAAAACTCGAGTGGAGCAGGAGGGTTTGTGTTTTCTGACCAACCTGGATTATTAGCTCCACATAATGCTAATGGGCATAACTTGTCGGAGAAGGGTAGATATCCCATCTCTTCGTTCGGGGAAGATCCTCAACGACAGAGTTTCATGCATCTCAGTCCAAAGCCTTGGGATAAGCAGGTTATGAATGCTGAGAAGCTTCTTGGTAATGATAGGGAGAGAAACCCTTTCAGTGGGAATTCCCCATTCATTAACGACATGATTTCCGAGAATCCAAATGTAGGCGAAATGGAGTTGAACCCTGTGGAGTTTCTTGCTTCTCAGTTCCCTGGATTTGCTGCTGAAAGTCTTGCAGAAGTTTATTTTGCTAATGGGTGTGATTTGCATTTGACAGTTGAGATGCTTACTCAGCTTGAGGTACTCGCCATAGCTTTCTTTGATGTTGCATTTGCTTATGATTGTTGCCTGCGTTGTGATGCAGTGTGTGCCTATTCTCTGCCTTTCCACACCTGTCTGCTTTTTTCTTTCAAAACGTTGGTCATTTGTTAATTTGAACAGATGGTTCAGTGTAGATTCAATTGAAATTGTGGGGCCGGGAGCTATCTCTTCTCTGCCCGTAGTGTCATGAAGGAATCGGATTTGTGCCTAAAATAATGTTAACAGCGATTATTAGAGGGCCTGGGATATTGAAGTTATGGAATGTTGATGTCCTTTTTTGCTATTTTGTCTCATATTGTTTTGCTACTTTATGTATGTTTCTATGTTTTGTTCATTCGAGTGATTTGGTTGTTTAACTTACATGTTGTTACTGCAGCTACAAGTGGATAATGGTGTGAATCAGAACATGAGGCCTAATTTTCCTGCTCAGGCTCCTGCTCCTAATCTAACTCCCATGGATTTTCCTGCCCTTAGCATCTCAAATAGCCAGGGTAATCCTGCACAGTTTGGTGGGGATGATATGCAACAAACAGGAAATCATTACCAATCTGCTGGAAAGGATAATATGTTTTTCTTCAAGTCGGGCCCGTCAGTTTCTCAGCCTGGTTCAGCCGATTATGTTTCCGCCGTCAAGAAGCTAGCGTCCCAGGATACTGGTTTGTGGAAATATGAACGAAACGATTCAGGAGACTCATCTATTGGCTCGAGCAGAAACTATCATGCTTCACATGGTGGTGGTGCTTACAAGAGTGGGCGTGGGAGGAGTATATATTCTGATAAGCTGCTAAATCAATCCCCAAATCGCCCTGCTCCTGTCGCCTGGCTGGAGACCGGGGACGCAGTTGGTATATCTACCCTTCTCAACATACTTTTCCATATATACAGATTTATAAATCGGTATACATCTGCTTTTGGAACAGCAGTTATCTGATTGGATGTAAATTGCATTTTTGGGGAATGAACAGGGAATATGTATTCTGACTTGCGCGAGGAAGCACGTGACTATGCACGTCTGCGAAATTTATACTTCGAGCAGGTATATAAATACTTTGGGGTGCCATTTTTCCTCATTTATATGGCCTCTTGCTTTTCTATTCACGTTGTTTTGTGTAGCTGGGAAGCTCTATTTGGTCTCTCTTTTGCCCATACTGATTTTTGAAATATTCTTGTCAGTAGTGAATAAAAGTGTCGTATCTTATCTGCAATTTTAGATGATAGTTTCAGCTCTTTTTTGTCCCTGATGATGGGTATTTTCCACCGGATTAAATAATTAAATGTCTATCCTATTAACTTGTCACTGTTCTGTATCCCTTTTTTGCTTAATATTTAATGTTGCTTCTGGTTGAGCGTAGGCACGGCAAGCATACCTTGTGGGCAATAAGGCCTTAGCTAAAGATTTAAGCGCCAAGGGACAGATGCATAACATGCAGATGAAGGCTGCTCATGGGAAAGCTCAAGAAGCTATTTACCGTCAGAGGTTTGACTTCTTTGCCTTGCTACACTGTATCTCCTTACGACATGATCTTTTATCTCAAAAACAGAAGAGTCTTCTCCTTTACAATACCGAATAACGAACTGTTATGTTTTCTATCTCTGTTCTAACCTGCCTTATGAGCAATAAAAAACACAGGAACCCGGTGGGTCAAGGGAACAGTAGAGGGAGCGAAAGAATGATAGACTTGCATGGTTTACATGTTAGTGAAGCACTTCAGGTGTTGAAGCACGAACTGAGCGTGTTGAGGAGCACAGCTCGAGCAACACAAGAGAGGCTTCAGGTTTACATATGCGTAGGGACTGGCCACCACACAAGGGGTTCCCGCACAGTGGCTAGACTCCCAGTTGCTGTACAGCGCTACCTACTCGAAGAAGAAGGCCTTGACTTTTCCGAGCCTCAGGCTGGTCTCCTTAGAGTCATCATATACTGACTAGAAAAGCCAGGTACTTATATAGGAACCCAAGCGATACACGACCGGAAAGGAAAACAAACAAACAAAAAAAATCGACCACGCTATTCATTTTTGTTGTATCTGTTCTGTACATGGGAAGTCAAGGAGAGAGAGTATCTGAAAATGAAGTACCAAAAAAAAAGTTAGGAAAGAGATGAAGGCAAGAAGGAAGGATTGAAGAAGAAGGCTTATGCTAAAATGTTTTAGGTTTGTTAAGAAAATACTTTTTGTAGCATTAGAGGATCAATCAGACCTCTTACTGTTATCTTTTTGTGGGGTTTTATCTGATGTTTTGTTGATTCTCTATGCTTTTACAGTTTTACTCTTATATGCTTATACACTCCTTTCATCTGGAAATGCTTATATTTGTAATTCTGTTAGATTCAGTGTTCATCGTGATTAAGTCTTTGCTTTGATGAATCAAAAGGTAATAGAAAATAGGTATTCAATAAGCATTTTTTGCTCAAGCTCTAATCATGAGCTCATATACATTACTGTTGTTCTCTCCGTTAACACGCTTAAGCATTTCGAAACTTTTCCTGCTTCCTAGTAACTCGATTCTTGGGAAAATCATGTATCCATCATCCGATTCCTCTTTGTTGCAATAGACTGCTCTTAGACGGTCTGCGTGCCTCGAGTCAGTGTGTATCGCAACTTCTATTTCGTGATCAGGCAAGTCTTCCTGCGGAGACAAGGAAGAAGAAGCATCTGGTTACTGTGAAACTCAAGGGGTCTGGTCTATAGATCTTCACATCATCAATCGTTCCTAATTAAGAGAATGACTTACTCCATGAACAATCATCAAGAATGTTGTTATACCTGATAAAATCTGTGGATGTAGTCTAAAATTTGCAGGCAAGTGAAACCCGTATCACTGAAATAAGTCCGTGAAGAAGGTCCCATCTCCGAGAATCGATCAGCTGGATATAGAATTGTAAGGAAGTTGTCTTTAAATATTACTTCTGTCTTCTCACTGCACCCGGGAAATAAACATAGTTGACCACAGTGATTTTATTTCTTCGGTAGCAACAATGGTAGTCATAGACAGAGTAGTACGCTATCACTGGAAGCAATTTCACTTCTTGTGTGAATCATAGCAACATGCAAAACTAACTAATAAAGAGAAGGCGATGTAAGAAGAACGAAAAAGTACCTCTCGGTGAGTGTTCTGGTCGAGTTTGAGAACGAAGCTACTGGATCCAACTCTTTATCTTTCCCTTCTTCTACAGCAGAAGGCTGGGGCTCAGTGATGTAGCCGCTGCTGCTGCATGAATCATTAAAAATAGTGGCAGTTGAAGCTGCTTCAGATATTGTCCAGCAAATATTCTCCAGCAGGCTGCTCTGTGTTATGCGTCTTATCGGGTTTTGACAAGTCTATGACATCCAAATTAAGAGTCACTGAGGTGCAATTTAAAGTTCAGGGAAGAAAACAAGATATCAGTACCTGCATATGGCGAGCGCGCCGTCTCCTTACTCCAGTTTTCGCTATAGTTACAGTCTCTTTCCTTTCTTGTTTTGATTTACTTCTGAATTTAGGAGCATCTAGAGAATCAGCTTGCCGCGAAATTATCTGTGACATTTAGACAAGAAAAATAAGCTCAAAACCAGTACCTATTGTCACATATAATTACCAAGACAGGACAAAAGAAAACCAGAAAGCCTAACTACCTCCTCTGGGGCACCATATTCAATATTATCTAGCATTACTCCCAACTGTCGGGCTAAATCAGGTGACATGTGAACAAGTCTTTGTTGATGTCTCTCCGCTGTTTTCAGAACCCATAGTGGCTGATGCAAACAAAGAAAAGCAAGCATGTTAAGGAAACAGAGCATATAAAAGGGACTGCGTATCCAATTCTCCATATCTTCGTTGATAATCTAAGAATACAATACAATACAATTATACAACAATGTCATAAAGAACTCTCACAGAGACAATGGTGTTTGCATGGCCAAGATATCTCTGGACAGAAGCACCTTCACAGACGACAAGACTTGCATTGCATCCAACAAACCATGAATCTATGACCTTTGCACCTTGATCTCCTGCAACCTTCAGCAACTGAACAAATACTAGTCAACGAGACTTATAGAAAAGCTTGTGCAGGCCGGACAGCAAGCACCCAGTGAGGTAGAAAAAAAAAACAAGTATAAATGGAATTTGCAAGTTACCTTAACTCGGAGATCATCCGAAATGTCTGAATCAATATAGATAGAATGGTCAGCAAGAGTCATGTCTTCACTAGTGTCAGTCACTGTTCCAGAAGAAGATACTTGGTGGTACTTCGTTGATGTGCCAAAATGTACAGCTTGCTGAATTATACGAGGACGACAAATAGATTCAACATCAAAAACTCTGCTCAGCTGATCCACCTTTTCACTACCTTTTCCCAATTGTTTAACTTTGTAAAGTGATTCGCTCATCCTGACTTCAACATTACAAAATAAATAATTTCAGCGACAACTTGAGACGCACAATACTTCAATATCCATGAGCTCTCTTTTACAATTGAGTTTGATGAACTAACAGCCAAGCTGAAACAAATAAGACTATCCCCATACCATGCTGATTAAAAATCACACTATATTTCTAACCAACCAAGAGGAGTCGATGTACGACTCTTAACTATAAGGCTATTTTACTGAGACAGTAATCAGCAAAGATGAACGGTCATGTCTATGATACTAATTCATTGGCATACCTATAAATCTTTGAGAAAATATCATGAACTCGGTTGAGCACTTACTGTTTCTCCCGACGCTATCAACAAACCAACCAATTGTGACAACAAAGAGACCATTTCTTGCCCCATGTTTCAAAGTATGCTCAAACTTACGTCCACATGAGCTGTAAGCTTTCGTTAAGAATCCCAAAGAGCACCGTAATAGGATGTCTAATAATCTTGCAGTAGTAATATGGCACCATGATAGGTTTCAAAGGAGAATCATATTTGGTTCATTAGTCATAACCAAAAACAACAAGTTGAAAATTAAGATGAAAAAGGATATCTGAACAACCAAATGGGTACATCGCAGATGAAGGTGAGGACTGTACTCGCCTCCTAGTCTCTCTGTCGCTTCCTTAACTTGTTTCCTTGCATCTGCAAAAGATTTTTCAAAACAAATCAAAATTAAAAGATAAATCCCCAAAATTGTTGTTCTATAACCAGATGATTCAAATAAAAGCCACTAAGAAGAAAAGAATCTGACCTTTGGATAAACCAGTGACGCATATGACAAGAGAAGAGAAGGGTCCATTGAGTTGAGACATGAGAGGGGGAGATTGTGAGACAGGGAACAGCTTGGAACAACCCTTAGAATCGATCAGACCAACGTTTCTTCTGAGAGCACCCATTGTTCATTGAGAAAAAACCATAAACCTCCAAGCTCCGCTTTATAACCACAAACCCTTAATTCAAAATACGGAATCATTGCAAAAGGAATCAAAATCAAAAGAGATTCACTTTCTCTCAGAGATAAAAAAGATATAGGGGAATGTAAGAAAAGGATTTCAAAAGAGAGAGTTTTGTTTAGGGTTTAGGGCAAAATGCTGCTTTAGAAATCTGGGAGTGGGGGAAAGAAAGAAAGAAAGAAAGATGAATGCTTTGGTTGTGGAAGCTTTTTCGTCGGAAGGGGGTTTTGGCTTTATCGGCGTGATCCAAAATTATTTGACTCTTCAAACTCTCACAACAATTTCTAAACGTTTCCTTGCTGTTTTTATTTAATTACACAAAAGCCTTTTTAAATTACGTTCTTTAAGAAAAAGGAACAATTTGTGAAATAACAAAAAAAAAATTTAATTTAATTTTTCAGAAAGAAATTAGAGTGAGATAGAAAGATGAAAGAGGATAGAATTTTGGTTACTTTGTAAATTTTGGTTTTTCTTAAGCTATTGGGTGCAATTACTGTTTCAAAAAATGCAATATTGATTAAAAAACAGAAAAATACAGTGTCTTCGAAAATACCATTTTTAAAACTAATTGTATTGGTGGAACTTTTTATTTAATCAAAATACTATTTTTAAATTTCAGTGACTTAAAACGTCAGTCTCTACAATATCTGTTTTCAAATTTTAATTTCAGTATATTTTTATTAACAATACAAAATCATCTTTTGTAGATAATCTTATTAAACTTTAGATTATACTAGTTGAATTTTCCCATTGTCCATCTTAGGAGGCAATATTCATTGAATACACATACAATAATTCTGAGATTAGTTATGATATTTTGTTACAAAATTGTCTTGCTTTTTCTTTGGTAGCGAGTGAGCGTGTGTGTGCAATACCTTTTTTTTTTTGAACACAAATTCAGCAGACTATGTTATGTAGACTAGATGATGGTCCATACTTTCAATTCTAATTATAACATATTTTTTATTTTAATATAAATTATTTACATATTTTCAAATATTAAATTAATCAACAGATATAATTTGACTTTTTTTATTACAAAGCAAATTAGATAATCTTGGTACTTGCAAAAAATGTATTTATCTAATCTATTAAAATAGAGACATTCTTTTTATCTACTGATACAAATTGTCATTTAAATTTAGACCCTTTCTAGAGTGTTACAAATAATATAAGTCTTATAATTGATTGAACCGCATTACCTAAATTAAACCAACACAATTAATGTAACATGACGACCTTAATGTAAATTATCTTCAAAATACGGCAGATATCTATGTGTCTATCAAAAACACATATTTTCTCCTACAAATATGGAATGTTCTAAAAGAATATATATTATCAAAATATGGAATATGGAAATCTACTAATTATATTATTGTGGAAATCGTAATATACCATTTAGCATCTTAACAATTCCTTAAAAAAATGGAAATTTAATAATTATATGAAACCAATGGAAATCTACTCTATTAAAATATAGTCTTTCTTTTTATCTACTAATACAAATTGTCATTTAAATTTGGACTCTTTCTAGAGTGTTACAATAAGCCATATATAATTGAACCGCATTACTTAAATTAAACCGATGGTTATTTATGGGATATAGTCTTGGGCTTACTTTTGTTTTTAGGACAAACTATATGGTTTGATTTTTAGGCTTACTATTAAGGAAAAACTCCAAAAAACATTGAGTAAAATTTCTATCTTAATAGATAAAAAAATCGGTTATTATTTTCAAGCCCAAATGTATTTAATATTTTCAACAAAACAAAATTGTCTATTATTAATCATTTATTTAAATCATGTACTTTAAAACATGTTATTGTATTTTAATTTTAAATAACAATCACTTTTTTGATAAATTTCTATGGTAACTTTTAAATAATTTATTGTTTTATTTTTCTTAAATAATTTACTGATTTAAAAAAATAAATGTAAAGCAAAACCAAAAACCAATTCTAAAAACTAAAACCCAAAACCAAAAGCTGAAAACGCATTGTTCTAGATAACATATTGTTATAGTTTTTGCTTTTGTTTATTTACAAAGTAAACTATTGCAAATTTTTTTTTAAATTTTTTTTGTTATCTTTTCAGTTTTAAATTAGATGTTCGATTATTTGAAATTTGTTTGTTGGTAATATCAGTTCAAACTAACTCAGCGGATCTAAAAATTAAAAACCCATACAAAAGCTGAAAATCAGAAATAGAAACTTAAAAACTAAAAACCAAAATCTAAAAATAAAAACTGAAACTGAAACTAAAAACTAATGAAAAAAATCGTCACCGCAAATTTTGGTAAACTGATTTTATACCAAAACATTCTTTAAATTAAGACATAACCTAATTATATAAATTTTAGTTATAAAAAATATCCGCGCTTTCAAGCGCGGGTCAAAACCTAGTTATATTATTAACCAACACATGTAAAAAAGAATCATTATCATAATAACCTAATAAAAGATGATACTTTAAATAACATAAAATATAAATCCACAAAATAAAAATCATACTTACTGATTATCAGTGAAATCTATCACAGAAAAACTCTCTTTCATTAAATAATAGTAAGATATTTTGGTGTAAATAATAATAGTATAGCTGATTGAACATTTTTCTTTTTTTTGGATGGTTCCTACGAATATTAGTTTAATTGTAGGGATTTTTGAAAATTTGACTCAAAACTCAAAATCAAACACAAAACTAACCTTTCTTGTTTTTTGATTTTTCGTTTATCTTATTCACCCCATCTGTTCATATTATTTACGAAAATGCCATTACACTTTTTTCTTTTCGTGATTCAAAATTTTTTTCCAGTCTTCTGGAGTTGGACGACTTACTTCTAAGTCTTCCAGCTTTGTATGTTAAAAGAAAAAATCTGGACGACTTATAAGTAAGTCGTCTAGGAAAACGGGCTAATTTTGCATTTGACCGAATTGTGTCAGATATTTGACTTTTCCTGGACGACTTACCAGTAAGTCGTCTCCGGGAAAGTTAAAATTTCAATACTTTATTAATTCTAGACGACTTACGGATAAGTTGCCTTAGGTTAGTTTTGTAACTGAAAAAAAAATAATTTTAATTTTTTTCCAGAAGACTTAATTTAAAGTCGTCCAGTCAGACGACTTATTTTAAAGTCGTCTGAGATAAGTAAAGTCGTCCAGATTTTTTTCCGGTCAAACTTTGCTTATCTCGGACGACTTTAGAATAAGTCGTCTGTCTGGACGACTTTAAATTAAGTCTTCTAGGAAAAGTTAAAATTAAAGTTTTATTTTTCAATTACAAAACTAACCTAAGACGACTTATCTGTAAGTCGTCTAGGTTTAATAAAATATTGAAATTTTAACTTTTCCGGAGACAACTTACTGGTGAGTCGTCCAAGAAAAGTCAAATATCTGACACAATTCGGTCAAATGCAAAACTATCCCGTTTTTCCTAGACGACTTACTTATAAGTCGTCTAGATTATTTTTAAGAAAAACTGTCACAGACGACTTACGAGGGCTAGAAACGTAAAAAAAAAATACTATTTTTTTGTTTATTCACAAGGGGTTGGTTGTAATTTCAATAGCTTTTAAGTTACTTTTGTATTTGATTCAAGTTTGGGTTTACTTTTGCATTTCAAATCAAGTTTTGAGTCATATTTGGCAATTTTCCCTTAATTGTATTTTGAATTTCCTCTTCATCAGAGTTTATAATGAAACATATTAACAAAATATACAATAATGAAAATATATATCAAAATTTTAAAATATGATATATGAATTGTATATTTCTAGTAAAAGCTGGACTTTTTTAGTTATAACAATAAGAGAATGTATTTTTTTGTAGGGGTTGGCAAAAAAAAAGCCCATTTACTACTTGAACTATTTTTGGTTCGGTTCGGTTTGGATGGTAAAACTAGGAATCAAAAAATACCTCAAAATTCTGGTTCTCATTTCGTTCGGGTTTGGTTTCGGATAGTTCGAGTATATTATCAGTTATTTAAGATAAAATATCAAATAATTAGAATTATTTAGATACAAATTTCAGATATTTCAGATTACTTTCAATATTTGGAGTATACTTTCAATTAGTTCGAATACTTTATAATTATTTAGTTATCTTTAACTATTTTTTGATACTTCTAATAAATTTTTAAATTAAAATCATATATTTGGTTACGTTATATGTATATAAAATTAATATTATTATATATTTGGATATCCGTTCGGTTCTCGGATCGGTTCCGGTTCGGTTCGGTTATTTCAGATATATAAATATAAGAGCCGTTTGGATATTTAAGGGTTTCGGTTCGGTTTCGGATATTTAAGGGTTTCGGTTCGGTTCCGAATATTTCGGTTCAGTGCTTCGGTTCCGGTTTTTTTACCCATGCCTAATTTCTAGATTGGTATCTCAACATTTGAATTATTCATCCTTCTTTTTTTATAAGTTTTTTGACTTACCAAGGTTGAGATACTCTACAATGTAGTTGCTCTTACATCGTCTAACCGTGAAAGAATCTGGACACCATGAATTTGAGGGCATCTTATTATCGATGTATCATGTATTAAACATCAAACTTTTCAACGACACCCTTGGAGTTAACCAAATAAAATGTATAATAACGCGCTTTTTTGCCGACATTTAGACACCTATGAAATAACCCATAGCGGAATTAGTAATGGGTAAAAAGAATCAATTACTCTCATATCTCTATCCCTTCAACTCCAATCTTCTAAGCATCTTGAAAATTAAAAAATGAAATTTAAAGAAAAAATAATAATTTCAAACTACAAAAGGAAAAAATAAACATTCATGTTTCATTAAAGCCATGAGAGCATAGGAGAGACTCATAGGAGAGTGCTCTACCACAAATGGGGACAATGAAGGAGATGACTCGAATGAGTGGGAGCAACAAATACATGAAATAAATCAAACCGGAGTGACAGGCTGTCGGAAACAAGAATAGCAACAAACTAACAAATATTAGCACGGAAAAAAAAGACTCTTAGTCATATTTCTTGCTTCCAAACAGTTTTTCACACACATCGGTTTTCTGCTTGCATGCGAATGATTTAAAACCCAAAATTACAGAGTCGATCTCATGCTCTTTCTTTTCGTACACGAGAAAAACAATGAAGCCAATCGGAAGTCCTGCCGAACACAAACAGCAAAAAATAATTTCATAAAACCATAAGGCTGGCTTATAGTAGAACTAGACAGAGATGAGAGTACCTATAACAAATATGCTGTGAAGAGATAAGGCTCCAGCAAAACTCAATAGTAACAAAACGAAGACAACCTACGTCATTAGAAACATTGCCAATAAGGATGAGTTTCTCGATCAATTAAGTCCCCATCTCTGATTTGCTTTCGGGTTGGGATCGAGATATCTAAGACCACAACTTGCCAGAGATAACTAGTTCAAAAGCAACAATACCTTGAGAAAGAAGCTCCAATCATTCCCCTGGCAAAGAGATTTTAGAGCTTTAACAGTTGTGTTCCATGAGGATAGCACTGACAATGATAGGTGATGTGATGTGTCTTTCGAAAGCTGAAACTTCGATGCAGGAATCTTTTCAATTGTATAACCAAATCTGCAAATAAAAGCATATACATATACATATAACCTGAACAGATAGCAATCTCTTAGATGTTCCAGAATGATTGTCATGAAACTTTCTGTTCTACTGAGGCATGAACAAGATGATACATTCATGTGTTTCATGAAACTAAAAATAATATATAATGAAAATGAACATGATGTGAAAAGAACTGGATCAAGGCAGTTCATATTGCACAGAATGAAAATATATCAAAGTAGGCATTATAGGAATCTTACATTTTTTCTGGTAGAAGGCCATGGAGAAACAAAAATACTGATGATACCAATAGAGCCTTCGAAAGAGCAGTTATGATGGTAGACCCAGTTGCAACAAAGTTATAATAGATACTAACAAGAATGAGTATGGCAGTGAGAGTCTGCTTTAAATCCTTCCAAAGCAGTGTATCAGCAACTGCAGGATCATCTCAGCAATCAGCATTCTCAATATGTAACATAATAAATGAATCAAGGCCGGTGTAGATTGTTCCAAATCTGAAAACACATCCTATGACTTTTTCACAAGAATAGATTTCTAGCAACTTAACAAGATCATTACGAGGAAAGCCGTGCAGATGTTGATATTATCCCACAAAAATTTCAAATAATTGGATGTATTTCAAAAATGAAATACCGTGTGTGTCTTATAATGTGAGGAGACAATAAGATGAGAGGACAAGCATGCTAATTGATATATATGTCCATACCCTTTCCACCTCCAAGGATTCTAGACGCCTTGGATAGGCCGTCTGTTTTGGATTGACTTCCAGCTGTAAGATGAGAGAATGAATCTATAGTCCTCCGTATACCTTCCTGCAAGATCATCAAGTCATGCATTATATATTATGATATATATCATATGCTGCATCTAGACCCACAAGCAATAGAATAGAGATGAAACAAATACATCGTTCTTGCATATCAAATATTGTTAAACCTGAAGTGGCACAACAGGAGCATAGCCTAGCCGATCCTTTGCTTTTGTGCAATCAAAAGTTCTGCTGCACGAGAGCAGCCTAACTCTTGAAGGCGTTAGTTGTGGTACTTTCATCCCATATGGTCCCAACAATTTATATATTAGTTCAACCACATATGCAATCGGCATCATGACAAACGCAGGGATTTTTATACTTGGCCTGCAAGATATTTTAAGTTCGGAATGGCAGTTAAAGTATGGGTTGGTTTAGTGTATTCCTTCTAAATAAGAATGGCCTAAACTTTATTCCAGTAATGCCAGAAAACTATATCCCCAAAGAAGATGGTTTACCATGAAACAGTATCAGAAAAAAATGTCAGGCACAAAAAAGTAAACATAATTCATTGAATATGTCCAGTAATTTTAATTTTTTTTTATCTCTTCTACAAGCAATATCTTTTTCGATATCAGATATCAGAAAAATATCCATGATCAAACTAAAGACTCTGGACACTGTTTTCTTATCTCCTGCTGAAATAACATATCTTTTGTAAAGCAATGCCTTTTGATATTCACATCTACCTCAATCCAATTCATTTCACAAGTTTCCCAAAAAGCAAACTTTACAGGAAAAACGGTTGAGATCAACTAAATGACTAATGTAAAAACATTAAAAGAAATGAAACCGGGATTTGTGCTTCCCCTCCATTGTGCAGGAAGGATCTGATTAGATACGAACCCAAATAAAATAGCAAAATACAGTACCTCTCATAGCCAAGTCCTTCAAGAAGCTGTGACATAAATTCCCAAAATTTAATAGGCTCCATATTGGTAATGAAATATGCCTGTAAATCCATTACATGTCAGGTCAGCCTACAACTACGATTGTCCTAGAACATCATAAATTAAAAAAATAAAACTATATGACTAAACACCTTAAAGTAATTATAAGTTGCAACTTGCAAAATTTAATTTCAATTCAAATACGGCAAGAAAAAATGTAAATCATATTACTGAAGACATGTGTAAACAACTAAACCCGTATCTCAGTTAAGCAAAACAGTAAAAACAAACGATAAAAACCAGCAGGGTTCTTTTAAAGTTCACGTAATATTAAGGTGAACACAGCTTCTGATCCGGATTCATTAGGTATGCCCAAATAGCTACACAAGAAGGCCTTTCTTAATTCAGTTTTCTTTTACCAAAAGACAACCCTCATTCTAAACATAATAAAAAAGTTGCGACTGAAACAAATACCTGGCCTGAAGCTTTTGTAGAAACATCTCCTCCTGAAGCTAGAGCACGCTCAGCACAGACATGGGCATGAGCAACATTTTCAACGTAAGTGAAATCGTAGAGATTATTCCCATCACCTATAATAAACTGGACATTAAAACAGTCACATAAGAAAATTTTTGTGAAAAGTTGTTGTCAAAGAAGAAAGTCCAGTGCACATGAATCTTGACCTGCTAAATTAATTTTAGAGAGATACCTGATGTTTGAACCAACCGTACACCAATTCTAAGAGAGAAAAATCCAATAAATATGACTCGAAGAAACCGAAAGACACAAAGAAAAAAAAAACAAATAAAATTCTACTCGCGCAGCCTTATTTCTTTACTAGGAACGAATATCACACCATGCAACCAGGAAACCATTCCCATAGGTCATTTCTCAAGAACTCAAACGAATGATGCTCTCATGTTAGGCTATTGCATCTATGTAACCTGGTTTATGTTTCCAAAGAAAATCTCACATCCCTAACGCTGTCTAGACATAGAAATTTCAGTCCTCGAGATTTGTAGCTTAAAGCTTCAAATAAACGAACTCTGCTAAGTCAATACCCCCATTTTCATTGTAAAACAAACTTAAGATTGTTCTCTCTACCCTCCACTATAACCAAAATATTTCAAAGTTATTGCTTTTATAGTACGTTTGCTCTCCATCCCGTGTGAATGAAACTGGTTCTTCCAGTGACTCTATAAAGTGTCAAATCTTTAAATTTATAGCAAGATCATGAATTTCAAACACGTGTAGAGAATCTAATGTCAAGAAACATCAGAAAACGAAGAAATCTTGAAATATATAGAAAGATCATGAATTTTGCCTCCTTTGTGAGGATAACAAAAGTATCAAAGTGAAGAGATAAGAGGAAAGTAAACAAGGGAAAGAAAGGGGAAAGGAGATAGATAAAGAAAATAATCCAACCTTGGATTTTCCAGCCCTAGCAGCAGCAACAAGTGAGGGAACCAACAATCTATCACCGGGACCAAAAATGCTGCTGGGACGTATGCAGCAAGTGAGTAGTCCATTACTGCCATTGGCATTCATGATCAATGCTTCTCCTTCAGCTTTAGTTGCTGAATATGAATCATTGTGCTGAAAGCAAGAAGAATATCTTAAAGCAACCAAGCTCCAGTGAAGATAAGAGAATCATTTATATATGTGATATAGTAATTAATACCTTGGATGGGTAAGCCATTGATTCACAACCATTTAAAATACCATGAACACCATCAAAGACGACGCTAGGAGAGCTCGTATAGATAAGCCTTTTTACTCCAGTAATGACACAAGCATCAATTACATTTTTGGTTCCTGTAGATTAAAATTTGCATAAACATGAGAAGTTAACAAAAAGCGACATTAACAAATGTGTCACCTTGAACATTAACCGAGTACTGAAGGTGGTGATTATTGATAGAAGAATCAGGAGCTGCCATGTGAAACACCACCTCCGCTCCCTGAAAAGCTGTTCCAATGATCCACGGATCAGAAATCAATTGGATAGAGTTGAGAGAGGGTGGTAAGATCACCTTTGACGACTTGAGATTTATCGCGGAGATCAGCGGATATATATTGAACACGACCAGATCTCATTGCGTCGCCGAGAACTCCGCTCTGTTCCTGAGGATCGAGCTGAATCGACGGGGCCAAATCGGCGATTCGGACGAGGAACATCTCGTAGCGTACAAGCATTTCAACCAGATGTCTCGCCGCGAATCCTCTACCACCGGTGACGACGCACCATCGCTCCGCCTCTGAACTTTCCGGCGTCATGTCTTTGCTTTATCAGCGAGAAAGATGTTTTCAAGAGAAAGTGACAGTGGGAAAGAAACTCATTAGACAGGGAAGGTTGCTTCCGTCTGTGATGCGCCCCCACACCTTCTCTCACATCTATTTTTACTTTTATCTTCTCTACAAAAATAAAATACAGTGTGCTAGACTTATAGTTTTATTGTATCAGAAAATTTAAATAAATATAAAACTTTATAAGCGCAAAAGAGAAATAATAAGAGCTATAATATAACCTATTTAAATTAATACTCTATAAATTAATATACACTAAAAATCTCTATAAAATAATATAATTTTATAGTTCCAAACTGAATTTTTGGTTTATTAGTATATCCATAAATTAATAATTTCTATAAATTAATACTTCTATAAATCAATAAAAAATATATTTTTGGTGTAATCTCAACATTATTAATTTATAGAAATTTCACTGAATCTAGCTCAATATACATGGAAGAAAGTTTAATTAGCTATCTGACTACGTACGGTTTTCGTCAAATAGTAAGGTAGTGAAAACCCGTAATACCCTTAATTTGAAATGTAGACAGAAACTGATCGTGTCAATTTAGGGGTCTGTTCAAATGTTTAGGGTAATGATTCATATAGATAGAGCTACTGTGAGAAGACCTATATTCCTCTATTCCGTGCAAAAAAACAATCCAAGCAACTACTCACAAATCTAATCAGAAAAATAGTTAAGCCAGATTATAAATTTTCTCACATTAGTTCCCAAAAAATAGAAATTGTAAGGATGGCAGACTCCAAAACAAATTGCTCCCAGATTCCTTCGGAGGTTGTTAACCCAGATATGATTCCAGGGATGATGTTTGCACCCAATGAGAAACCAGATGGTGTTCGTGTTCGTGTGCTGACCTATCAATCTCCAGGAGCTATGAAGAGGATCTTGAATACTTTAGAGTCGGAGGAATATCATGGATCGAGAAATCTTCATTTGGTAAGATTTTAGAGATAGTAGAAGAGCCAGTTTTTTTCAGTTTGATTTGCAAGATATATCATGTCTAGACAACTGAAGGTGACAAAAAAGCATGAAGCATGGTTCAGATTCACGAGGAGGTCGATTCGTTTTTCCCTCCGAGAGTTTGCAATCGTAACCGGTCTCAATTGTGGCAATTTTCCTCCAAACTCAAAATTAAAAAGGAAGGCCACCATATCGGAGAAGCCTTACTGGCCTGAACTATTTGGGAAAGTTGATGTATTAACTGTTTCCATCATGATAAAGATGCTTAAGAAGAAAACCATAAAAGATAAAGGATATTCGGATAAAGTACTATATTATAAATGAAGTTAAACCCATCACGTTCTCCCGACACAATCTGACAATTCTGAAGCTCTTATCTGACAACACTACAGTCACGACTTAGTTTTCCATAATCGAAAGGGCAAGAGTAAAGTCAAACAAGGTTAATGTGGACAATTCGCAAGCATCATATCACCAGTTAGCTAAATACAAAAAGCTCATATCCAGTTACCTTATTAAAATGTCTTTTATAGTTATAGCGCGCAATAACTCAAATAATATTGATATATAGAAAATTGTGAGAGAGAACTTTTATAAAGAGGAAAAATATATATCTTTCTTATCGTCACGCATATTATTAGATAACTAGATTTTGACCCGCACATTCGTGCGGATATTCATTTTATGAATGTAAAGTTTTGATGTTATTATAAATATTTAAATATATAATTTTTATTTTAATGTTATATATTGTGTAACATTATTTTTTAAAAATAATATAGACATATTATTTTAGTGAACTGTATACATAGTAGCATATATCATATTATTTTAGTATATTTTATTGATATAGAATATTTTTTGGATGTTATGATATGATTTTTTTAATTAAATTAAAATTAAAAAGATAAGATTACTTTAATTTTTATAGCATTAGTTTTTTTGTGTTATATTTTAAGAAGTTATTCTTTATTCTCTATATTCTCTCCTTTGCAAAGTTTGAAATATTATCACTCAACGCTTGAATATTTATTTTCAAAATTGTATATTTTGTCAAAAACAATTTGGATAGTTACACAACTATTTTTAAGTTGGAAGATTATATGATTTTGATTTTTTTTACTACATAAAACACATAATTTTATAAATAATTTTAATTTTTGGTAAGAGTTTTTAAATATTTCTCAGCAGATTTGTTTTTCATAATTGATATAAATTTTAAATTTCTAATTAAATTTTTTTTTTCTCACTAATATTTTAAATTAACTATTAAAATTTCTTATTTGTAGAATAACATATTATTAAATAGTATATGAACTAAATGTTAGTTATAAACTATTATATTTGTGTTTATTTTTAAACAAAATACTGCTGAGAATTTCAAATAAATAAAAATAAAATATATGTTTGTAGATATAAAAGTTAAAGATATGTTAATTTTATATAGTTTACGAATTTAACACATTTTAATGATGAGTGATAATTTATTTAATTGAAAATATTTTAAAATAAAAATAGATCAATTTACTTATTTAATCTATTTTTCATATTTAATTCATATAGAACTTGTATGTTAATATAATACAGAATATAAGTTAAAATTATAAAAAAATAGCATAGAATTTATGTTTTCTTGTTTATAATAAAGTTTTAATTAGCATTGATTTATATTATTCTATTGATAACTACGCAATTAATTATGTATTAATTTATAAAATATTAAAGAATTAGTAGGATTTTGTTAGATTCTTTGTCAGTAGAATTTGTTACAATTAAACATCATATTCAAATTTATAGGTTGTTTACTATTAATCTAAATTATCAAATATGCCATATTAACTAAATATTTAGGTATTCCAATTATGACTTGTTATCAATATATAAAAATAGAACTCTAAATTAATAGATCAGAAATTAATATACTTTTAATATATTTTTGAGCGTTGAAAAAAAATAATATAGAAAGATAATATGTAGTTGTAGATATAAATGTTTAACCTGTGTTAATGAATTTATGTTTGTATAAAAATATTCTATATTTTACAAATTTTAGAGCATATTCAAGATGGGTGATATTTATTCAAATGAAACTATTTTAAAAAGGTCAATCTACCTATTTAATATAATTTTGTCATATTTAATTCATATAGCACTTCTGTTTTAATATAATACAGAATGTAATTATAAACTTTATAAGAAAATAGGATATTTTTTGTTTTATAATAAATATTTAATTAACATTAATTTATAATAATATTATATTATAATTACGAAATTAATTAACGTGTGATTTTATAAAAAAATTATTTAAAAGATTAGTAGGATTTTGTTGGATTCTTTATCAACAGATTTTATAATTAATATATAAAATTCAAATTTGTAGTTGGTTTAGTTTATTATTAACGTAAATTAGCAAATATGTCATTTCTAGTATGACTTGTGAGCAGTAGATAAAAATAGGACTCTATTTTAATAGATCACTAGATTTTGACCCGCACTTTTAAAGCGCGGGTTTATGTTTGATACAAACTTTATATAATCACATTTTCTGTACATGTACAAATGTGGGATAAACTTGTTTAGTTCTTTAATTTCATCAAACATAGTCTTTTAAAAAATGTAAGGTAATCTTTCGGTAAAAAATTTATATGCCGCATTTTTGTTTTATATAAAGTAGACATGTGCATAAAATCCATAACTCGGCGTCTAAACTCAATCTAAACAAAACAAAATTGGATCCGTAACCTGTAAAAAATCTAAAATATATCAGAATGAGTTTTGTAGGGTAGTACAAAATATATCAAAATCAAAGTGTTATTAGCCTGATCCGAACGAATAACCCAAAAACCAAAAAATATGGAAAAAATATGAATCGATCTGAATGTCCAAATTAATCATAAATATAAATATTTGAAACATAAATATCTAGTTTAAATATTCAATTCTATATTTATTTTAAAATGATATTTAAAATTAATTATCTAAATTTTAACTAAGTACTTTAATATCCAATTCTATAAAAATAAGTATTTTTCTTTTATTTTGGTTTTAGATTTTAGATTGCCAAACCAAACCCGAATCCGAACGATATATGGTTACTTTATCGGTTTTAGATGTGTACAATTTAGAACCAAACCCGACGTGTTATATTTGAATCTGATCCATACTTACAAACATGTCTACTTACATATTATGACACCTATGATGTGATATAAATTAGTTTTGATTCAAAATATTCGACTCGTATCCCAAGAGGTACTTGAATTCTCAAGCATAACTTATATTATGTTTTATATTTTGTTAAATTAATTTTATATTTGATAAATATTTTATCTGTTTATTAGAATAACCCGTAAAATTATGATCATAAAAATATCAGTAATAGCATGTTTCATCATATAATTAAATAGTAATAGTAGCTAATATTAATATTTATTTTATAAAAAATTATATATATATATAAACGATTTAAGACTTTATCTATGATAATTATATTATTATGTATTGTGGAGGTTTGAAAAAAATTTGTTTATTATTATTTTGTGTATCAATTACATATAATTAAATGTTAATTTTTTATATCCTAATTTTTTTAATTTAGATATGTATATTAAAAGATAAAATTATTTCATTTTTAATATCTTATGGTAGTATTTTGTTATTTTGTAAATGTAATTCATCTAGTTTATAATTTATAAAGTTGATTAATTTATTTTCTAAATATTATTTTTTTGTAATTTTTAGTTACAAATATGAAATATTTATATATAAATGTTATAGAAAGTTAGTTCTTATTCTATAAATCAAAATGAGTTAATACTCATTTATAATTTAATTTAATGTTATTTACGTTTTTATTATTAATATAATATTAAAACAATGAATATTTATGTTTAAAATAAAATATATTGTTAAAATATAATATGAAAAATTAGTTAAGAGTATCTTTTTGATATCTTATTTTGAATATAATTAAATATTATATTAATATTATATTGTTATTTAATAATAACTAAGTTTGTTATATGTAACATAACACAAAATTAAATAAATATAATGTTTTGAGGTAGACTACTTGCAAGTAGATAAAAAGTGCTTCTGTTTTAATAGTATTGATATTGTGATATTCAAATGTGTTTTTCATCTTACAGATTTCGATTTTTATGCAAAGTATTTGATGCATTTGATATTGGTGTGGAAGCGATGGTAGTGTATTGTTGTGATCTGATTTCTTCGTGTAAGTAATAAAAACTTTATTTGGTGGACATGTGTTTGGTTTATAGTTAAAACCTATTGTGTTTGTTAATCTATATTATAATAGTTCACTTCTAAGGCTCCTAAGGATGTCCACGTCAGCAAGTTTGTGGGCCCCGCGTGTTTAAATTTTAAAAGTTTATAGTTTTAACAATGAACAATGAATACACTTTAGCAAAGTGGTATAAGATATCTAATTAAGTCTGCAAGTGTGTGGGTTCAAACCATGCAGCTATTATGTATTTTAGTTTTTTCGTTTGGATTATTATCATATGGGCTTTTTAATTTTAATGTTTTAAGGTTTTTTTCTTCTGGACTTATTGTTTAAAGCCCAAAATAGTGGAAAAATCCTAAAGTTTGACGAACTCAAACCAAAAACAATTAAAAATGGATCAAAAAACGATCAGCCAAAAAAGATAGAAAAAAAACGAGTCTCACGCGGCACTATCATGTCCTAATATATATTTTTACTGTTAGAACATATTTCCTAATATATATTTTCAAAAAATTATGTATGTGAAATAAAATAAAATTAATAGTTTTGTTATTTATAAAATAACTATGTAATTTCTCTTCAATTTTTAATAGTTACTATAATTTCATTTTTATCAGACTCCGGCGGATGGATTTCCACAGTCGATGACGCCGTAAATAAAAATACCACATTATTCATGAACAAAATCCAAACTTACAAAAAAACATATCCAAACCTATGTATTGAAACCCAAACAACAAATATTAGCTTAAATTAAAGTTATTTTCAAATTGATAAATCGTTTAGTACAACAAACAACAATTATTAGCTTAAATTAAAGTTATTTTCAAATTGATAAATCGTTTAGTACAAATATAAATACTATAAATAAATATTTATATCAAGTTTTGACATCCGATATAAAAACTATTTCCAACATAAAAAAAAAACAATATAGACATCTATTTTTATACACCAAAAACTATATTACATTTTAGTTATTCCTATAAACCTTATTTTGCATAAAAATAACATTTAACACATTATATATACAATATTTTCACTTTGCACTCTTGCTACATTCTTTCCATTTCATCATTATTTGGTATTATTAGAATAACCCACTAAACCAACAACCGAAAAAAACACAGATCCCGGCCCCGCGCCTGCGCGGGGTTTATGCAGCTAGTTTATAATATAAACTAGATCTTGATCAGCACAAGTGTGCAGATGTTTATTTCCATTTTATACAAATATAAGATTTACATGATTAGTGGTATATAATTTTAATATTTATCATATTACTAATAGTTTAATATAATCTTTTCAAACACAAAAATTTCATAGTTTGCATTTATTGTTTCAATATTATTAGTGATACATTTCTTATTAAAACATGAACACTAACTAAAATCTTACATTATGTGATATTTATAACAATTTTGTTCAATTTAATATTAACTTAGATTGTACTTATATTTTAGGTTTTGGTCAGACATATATGTTAACCGAATTATTCGTATGAATGAAATCTTTGACTGAATAACCAATATTAAGTGTAATTTATAAATTGTCTGCTTCATTTAAATTATTAAATCGGAAATTGTAATGCATTGTGTTTGTTTTTGTCATTTTAAACGCGAACATGAGAGTGAGTGACCTAATTAATAGAAGAACGAATGAATGGGATGTTGATCTATTAGAGAAGTATGTTTTCCCTGAAGATATATCTCTCATAAGAAGTTTAGCCACTAGTCTTGGCCATCGTCGAGACACTTCCTGCTGGAACTATACCAAGAATGGCCACGATACTATTAAATCTGGATATTGGGTAACTCGGAATCTTTTGAAGTCTGAGGAAGAGGTGGAGATCACAGAGCCTAGTATCACCAAGCTTCAGGCCTTTGCTTGGAAAGTAAAAGCACCATCAATAATCTGCCGTCTTATGGGCAAATAATTCCAGGACATGTGGCTGTGACGAAACATCAGAACAATAAACACATGCGATGGGACAATTACTACCCAAGATGTGGAGAACCAGACGAAACCGTTACACATGCTATTTTTGAGTGTCCTCCTGCTATGCAAGCATGGTCTTTATCGTCTGCACCATCAAACCCCAATATCTTCCCCTCATTAAGCCTATATGCTAACATGAATTATCTATTCTGGAAGAATTTGAATAACATAGTTGAATCAGAATCGTCTCTTTGGGCCCTTTTTTTGATTCAAAACGTTTATTACGATTTCTTCGATAAAAATGAACTTCTCACGGTTTTATCGTAAAATCTGACTGATGACTCCGATTGATAAGATACGAGGAGTAGTCAAGTCATGGCCTTCGGGAGATTGCAACAAAGAGTAGACGAGAACGCAAAAGTTTATGGCGTAACGACGCTTTGGAAAATTCAGGTCGCTATGGAGCAATCGAGCCTTATGTGTGCTCGGTCGCTACGTAGTGACTGAGCTTGGCTTGAATTTGACCTGTTGGATGCAACCGACTTGGTATGTGTCCGGTTTGGATGCTCGTCCGTTGTTTTCGGACAATCGAGGGTTCGGTCTCTAGTGATTTGATCTACGCTTTTCATGAATCTTATCGAAGATTTTTTCCGCAAGGATTCTATTTAGAGAATTACATTTTCGAAAAATGTCCATATCCATTTTCCCAATGTTTTTGAGCTTTAACTTCGCCGTGACCGTTTTTGACCCCAACAATCAACATCAGCATCATAGCATCGATCGACAAACAATGATGTTGCCGTTGACACCTACTTCTGATAGTTCGAGTTGTCCTCAAGACATTGCAGACTCAACCCATAAGAGCACTGATGTATCAAGCTGTTCTCCTTCCCTAGATGTAGAAAAAGAAATCACCATGGAAGATTTCTTAGAGCTAGAAGATCTCTTGGATTTGGAGGATGGAGAAAAGCATGGAGATTTGGATCCGAGTAGAGAAGCCTCTATGGGAGACTTCATAGAGCTGGAGGAATGACTTAAGGATATGGATCAAAATTTGGAGAAGAAGCTACATGACAATCAGCATACTTCAAGAGGAGATTGGGAGACTTCACCAACAACTATCATCGATCAACACCAACATGATGAAATCGATCGATATCCACTCTACATCATCGATCGATATGTACCTGATTGTATCAGTCGACACCCGTGTTTGGACGAGATTCCAAGATACACAATAGAACTGGAATTGATTGAGGAGAGAATGCACAAGTCTGAGACCTCACAGCTTGTTGTCTTGAACATAAAGACCACCTATCTGCACAGAAGAAGCTGCTGGGATTTACAAAAGAGTGAAGAGGATCAATGACCCTACGTAGTTTGTGGTACCCTGCTTTGTATTTGAAGCTGAATCTCCTATTCCACCAGATAGAAGTGTGCAACCAGGTTCCTATATTTGGGTATTAGATGATCATCAGCATGTAGAAGCTTCTCAGAGAGGATTGAGATGTAGAGGTGAAGTCGACAAAGGTTCAACAGAAGCAGAATCGATCGACATAGACCAGATACCATCGATCGACACTGGACATGTATTAGAGCATAATGGATTCTATGTGTGTGGAAATATTTTTGATGGAGGCACCACCATGCGATTAAACAATTCCGGGGGAAAGAAAAGGTGGAACTGGAAGAACAAAAGAAAGACTAAGGGAAGTCCTAAATTATTATTGATTTCTAACTTTTCAGATGGTGTCAGAAAATCCAGAATGCGCAGCAAATGTTGCTCACAACCATTTGCAAATTTTCAACCATTTGATCCGAACCGAAGTAGCGGGTTCGGATCGGTATCGGATCCATGTTAAATATCGAATGGGTCTTAACATCTTGGATTTCAAATAACAGATCGGTTTGGTTGTAAATCGAGTCCGAACCAACCACCCGAGCTAAACCGATCTTATATGTAGTTTATGTTATATGCTGGTACATTTATATAATTTTCATGTATTTTCCTCTCTCACCTGTTCTCACTTCTCGTTTTCCTTTTGGCGACCAACCCTAATTCCAAAAGAACAAAGCTTTTTGTATCAATATTATAATAATAAAATAGAACAATAAATCTCTTTATTTCTGTGTCTCATGCTTTATCTGAGAATTGGAAGAATCAAAATCAATCATTTGTTCATTAGTTTTCTTTCTTCTTCTTCAATTTTTTTCTGGAAAATTTTAATTGATTCCAAATCTAAAGAAACATCTTCTATTTTTCATGTCTTTTGATTCGCTTTTTTCATGAATTCATCTTTTATATGCATGTTTTATATTTATTTTCATTGTTTTCTGTAATTTATTGTTGTTATTATTCACTTACATATGTGCTTTTATGTTTACAGATGGATTTGATATCATCTTTTGATTGAGAAACCATAACAAGGAAGATGAATCTGAAGCTGTTAACGATTGTTTGTATTTTCATAATGGGGAGATGTAAAATCCCACAATAAGACTGAGCATTTTGATTTGCTTATGGTTTAATTCGTGTTGTTTAATACTCTAGTATTATTATGTGGCCTTCAATTTCAATATCTTTCTAAGTTTTAGACTCAAGTTTGTTCAGTTTTGGCGTGTTAATGAATGGGTAGTTCCGGTTCTTTGGGATTTTTTGGTTTATTTTGGTTACAAAACATGAAACCGAACAAGGTCCATTTTAGTTTTGGGTTTAAGCAGATCTTCTAAGCTTTATCCAAACCGATCCGAGCCCGGTTGATTTCGAACCGATACCATACCAAAATTTTGAAAAATCCAAATGGTACTTGCACACTAAGATCCGAAAGTCCTAACATCCCATTTAACCGAACCGAAACCGATCGGTGAACCAAACGCCCATGCCTACTAATATTGTGTTTTATGTTGAGTTAAAAAAAAAAAGATCCAAGGAGAAAGATTACCATCTTATCGACCCGCAAGGACATGTCGATACTGATCGACATTACATCACCAGCGACGATCGATGCATCCTTTAACACATCGATCGATATTCAGTCCGATCAGGTTTATCGCTATTAATTGTTACATTGAGTCCTTATGATTTATTTATTCACCATAACTCCAGCTGTTTTACACTGGGACATTGTAATTTAAGTCTGGGGGTAGGTTTACTTTGTTTACTATGAGTCTTATTAAATTTTTTTTTAAAACTATTTTTACTGAGCTCAAGAAAGGGATAATGATCTTATTGATTTTTACTTGTTATCTAAAAACTCTTTAGACCATTCTAGAGTTATTCATTACAGATAGTACTAAAGATGCTAAAGTTGATCAACTTGTTAACTATCCACACTTACTTACATAGTTTGAATGAACCAAAGCTAACCTCCAACACTAAACCTGGCACAATTGCTTGTTTTGGGGCTTGGTATACATGGAATCAAATTCTTCAAACAAGTCTAGAAAATAAAGCCTTGTGTAGATTTATCACATTTTCTCTCTCTATTTTCGATCCTAGATATTTAAGTAGAGATATTTACTTTAGTAAAAAAAAATAATTCAAAAATAGTAATATTATTATATGTTTTAGTTAGGTGGAATCTCAACTTGGCTTGGTGGCTACAACCTTTAAGGCTTGATTCATAAAGATTCCAACAAAAAGGATTCGAATGGGACTTGGTGCTATAACCTTAAAGGCTCACTTCATATGAATTCTTGGGTATAGGTCAAAGAAGTGATCAGGAATTTGTGGAAACCCCCATTAAGGCTTGTTTCATGGAAGCATGTCCAATCTTGTTCAATGATCATGCAATAAAAGCATATTTTGACTCACAAGAGAAATTAGAAGAGAGAAAATATAGGAACTAACTTTCGCTTGCAGATCCAGATACTTGTTTGAAAATCCTTGCATCCTGTAATCGATACTCCCAAGATAAAATCTGCACTTTTATTTATGTTAAGAAATGAGGTTAGTTGAGAGGAATGTCAGATAGTATTCGCTAAGTTGCTGGCTAGATGAGTTTAGGTGCTAAGTTACGATATGGTATAATGTGCTTCTGTGATTAGGACTTTTTAGATGTGCATTGAAATCTTGTAGAGGTAATGATTTAAATGTTTTAAAATCTGTGAGTCCCTGCTATTTTTAAACGTCTTTCAAAGAGACTGTCTGTTTGTTTTGCTTGAGTACAAGCAAAATGGTAAGTGTAGGAGAGTTGATATACCATGATTTTGACCCACTTTTAGTCATGGTATATGAGTGTTTAATAACTATTTATTATATTATCAAGGCTTTTAAGCATATTTATAGGTTCATGAGTATTTTGGAAGAAACTGATGTTTTGGAGCATTTTGGAGAGAATTAGAGAAATCACTCGATTTGGACATCGACCAACACATGGGGTCGACACGGAGTGATTAATATCGATCGATATGCAATCTGCAATATCGATTGATACCAAAGGCGCGGAAGACCAATTCATGACCTAGCTGAATTGAAGCCCAAAATTTCACCAAATTACAAAAATTTCCCTGACGAGTTTGAACCTAAGTATTTATACTTTACCATGGAAATTTAGGCAAAGAACGTTGTTTTACATAAGCTTTCTTTGATTCATTATTCTTTTTTCTAGGAGAGAAGGGAGGCACTCCTTCAGAGTCCTCCTGGAACTCTTTTGGTTCTTTGGTTTTTATATTTTATATCTATTTTATATTTATTCTTTCTATGATTTCTGCGTAAAAAATTCAAGTCAAAATAGATCCATCTGTTAGGTTTAGGATTCAAATAGGTTAGAGGGAATAGCCTAACTATAGAATCACTTGTTGTGATATTTATTAATAGAATGTTCTTAATGCATATGTTCTAGATTTGCTAATTAGAAACCTGATCTAAAGAGTTTAGATGGTTTGAGAAATCTTTAGACAATACTAAATATACTGAATCTATTCTATTAAGCTAGGATTTGCTAGAGTATAGTGATTGCTTCATCTAGGGATATTTAGTGAGTATAATTAAATCTTGCATAACGCTTAACTAGGCGTGTCGATCGATTTTCTCATTAGAAATTGATCGACGTCGTGAGAAGGGAATCGATCGATATTCATATATAATATCGATCGACACTGCTATTGATCGAACACTTTTGTTTGGGTCAATAGATCTAGTTAATAGACTTATTCAGTATAGCAAATGCCTAATGAATTTGTTATTTAGTGGTTAAGCTCTTCAATATCATGCATACAACTATTTAGCACCTATAGGATTATAATCCCTAATACTTGAATAGATACCCTAGACCTAGCAACCATCTTTCCATCAAACAAATCTCGGTTACATAAGAACAACTACTTTTTTCGACCCAATTTACTTTATTTACTGCTTTATAATTATTTACTGCTTTATTATTTATTAGCCTAGCTTAATCGTATAACTATTAGATCTAATTTGTTCCCTAATTCCTTGTGGATTCGATCCCTAAGTACTACAATTGAACGTCTTATTTGAGAGAGTAAAGTCACTCCTTAGGATAATTTGAGTGATATCAATCGTCACGACAACGACGGAGTCTCCAAGGATCGAACATGGTGATTCATTCATGGTATGGGATTTTAAAAGAAATCATATTAGGCCCATTTAACTGAGATAACCCAATTTCTTTTAAGCCGATAAAGCAGACCATACTCTAACCAATTTTTTACACTTGTTGAAGTTTTGTTTTTGGGATGATGACGTGTCCGTAAATGCCCCCTTTTCTTTGCTGAGCTGGATATGCTAAGGAGAGACAAAATCCTATTTTACTTATAAAGATGTGTTGGTTAACAACAAACGAAATCGTTTATATATATAGACGTTAAAAGAGAAAGTTATTGTGCATACGTAGAGATACAAGGTTCATATAAATTATATTTCAGACAAATTTGTCGCGATTCAGCACTGTCATTTTTGACAATCTTTTATGCATGTTTTACAATAATCTCTTAGAAACCAGTGTCCTTACCATTTCTTACTTAACGTATTTGTTGCATCGTTAAAAACATTTCTAGCAAAACTCAGTAAGAAAACAATATAGGATAAAAAAATAGAATCACGTGTGTTCCCCCCTCAAATGAACATTATGTTATCTCATAGATATTTTTTATGCATTCCAATTTTATGGACATATTTTTTTGAATATTGAGATAGAAAGTGATTTTGGATTGTCTAGTCAAGGTGTTTGGATGGGATAAAATAGGAGTTCGGAGGTTGTTGGCTATTGTGATGTTGATTGGACAGGTGACATAGTTGGTGTTGGGGTCAAAATCGGTCATGACAAAATCAATGGCTAAAATCCACTGAGAAATTGTGTCTTAAGCAAATACGAGCAGAAAATAACAAATAAACTATATGACATAAGTCAAACCAGCTTTCATAAGGATACAAGAACAAATTTTTATATTTTGTCGCGGACAACGAATAAAAAAAATCTATTCAAGCATTACAGATTGCAAAAACATTCTTGTGGAAGGGTTTTGCGATAAATGACGAGTTTTCAGAAACAACCTTTCATCAAATAAAATCGAAAAGTTTCCACGGAAGACATCATAGTATAATCTATAAGATAATCTTCCGTATTACAACTTTCAGAAAAAGTTTACGGAAAAGCTCTCGTAAAACAAATAAGATAACTTCCAGAAAAAGACGATAACACGAGAAACCTATGTGTCCCAACTTCTCATCGGCTCAACTTTCTCCCTTCCACACCACCATGAGGCAACCATGTCTCCTTGTTGTGTCCCCGCCATGCAGCGACCACGGTCAGAGCCCCACCTTGCCTCCCCGCCATGAGGCAGGCACACTGTCTCCCTCTCATGTCCCAGCCATAAGGCGGTCATGCCTTTGTCTCCTCTTCTCCAAACCATGAGGCCGGCACGCCTTGCTCTCCCTATCTCCCCGCCACAAGGCGAGCACACCACACTCTCCGCCTCCCCGCTCAAGGCTGGCATGTCATCCTTGTCGTCATGTGGGTGGCACGTCGTCCTCCCCGCCCCGAGGCTGGCACGTTGTCCTCCCCACCATGAGGCTGGCACGTAATCCTCCCCACGAAGAGGCTCGTACGTCGTCCTCCCCGCCACAGGGCTGGCACGTCGTACTCCCGCCACGAGGCTGGCATGTCATCCTCCCCGCCACGAGGCTGGCATGTCATCCTCCCGGCCACGAGGCTGGCACGTCGTCTTCCCCACCACGAGGCTGGCACGTCGTCCTCCCTGCTACGAGGCTGGCACGTCGTCCTCCCTCACAAGGCTGGCATGTCGTCTGTTCTCCCTCCCCGCCACGAGGCAAGCACATCGGACGTGCCACATCTCTCGTCGCCATGAGGCGGTCACGACACACATCTTTGTAATCTCGACTGAACTGGTACTTGTTTCGTCTTGATTGGATTTACAGTCAAAGTTTAATGATAAAACTAGCAAAGACTCACTTTCCGTAAAAGTTCAAATCAATCATATATATAAAACAATAATGGTTAACTTAATACCATTGTTATCTACACTATACAATTGGTTTTAATTACCTAAAAAACAGACAATATGAGAAACAACATTGTATTCAAGTTGATTTCTCTGAAAGAAATCGTAAAAATGCGTAAGCAAAAAAAAACAGCCCCAAAAGGTCTAAAACGAAGCAAAAGCCCAGTTGCAACACTAGACGCAAATGAGCCCAAAAATGACGATTTACTTGATTTTCACAGAAGGTAAATGGAAAAGAAGATAAATGTCAAGTTTCCAGGATAATCATGAAAATCAAGAGGATAAGGAAGATTTCCACGAAGAGATAGACTGAAACAGGGGCAGAAAAAAAAAGAAAACCGACCTTGGAGACATATATAAGAGAAGCCAAGGCAAGGAGCACATGGATGATTAGAGATTCTTAGAACCCTTTGCATTTAGAAACCTTAGGCATTACTCTTGACTTGCTTGGTTTTCTTTCTCTTGAACTTGATTACTAGACGAACTCGCCTACACGTTCGCTTCTTGTTCAAACTATGTAAATTGAACTACGTTTGGCTTGATCCTCGAGAGGGGTACGTATGCAACCTTTCACAAGGTCTAGGCCAAAATCAATCAAAACCTTTTTGTATCTTTTTCATCTTTTGTTATCGAGCTGCGACTCAACTAGATTTAAGGTTTTAGGTGGCTAGACCTAGAAAACTTGCTGATAACTCTTGCGGATGAAGCTTTTATAATATGTTGTAATGATCACAGTGCTCTTACGCAGATTCAAAACAAAGATCTACTTTTTCTATAAATTTGTTTTGTTGTCTTTTCATATTTTTGTCTTTATTTGATTACTTATCATCGGCTCTCGCAGAGAATCCGGACCTCAAGTAAAGTAGAGTTTCTTTGCTTTCCTCCGTTTACTAAAATCGGAAGTGTAAATTTTTGTTCCCGCAGTTAGGCAGCTAACAAAAAAAATAATAGAGAGATTAAAGAGAAAGTTATTGTGCATTCATAGGGATAGTGGGTTCCATATAAATTATATTCATATGAATTAACCGCAATTAGGCACTGTCATTTTGACGATTTTTTACTCATGTTTACTATGTTCTCCCTTGGAAACCAGTGTCCCTACAATTTCTTGCTTAGTGTGTTTGTTGTATCGCTAAAAACCTTTCTAGCAAAACTCAGTGGGAAAAACAATACTAAGATAAACAAGAATAGAATCATGTGTGTTTCCCCTCAAATGATTATTAAGTCATCTCATAGATCTTTTTGATGCATTCCAATTTTATGGACATATTTTCTGAATATTGAGGTGGAAAGTTTTTTTGGATTGTCTAGTCAAGGTGTTTGGATGGGATGCAATGGGAGTTTAGAGGTTGTTGGTTATTGTGATACTGATTGGCAAAATTGATCACTTGGAATAGTAAGAAGCAGAATGTGATCTCTTATTCAAATATTGAAGCTGAGTATGGTGAAATGAGAAAGTTGACCAACAAGTTGATATGGATCAAGTGTCTTCTAAAGGATTTGGTCACTGAGACTACAACTCCAATGATCATGCATTGTGATAATCAAGTAGCTATTCATATTGCTTCAAACATTGTGTTTCATGAAACGACAAAGCACATTGAAGTCGGTTTTCACAAAGTAAGGCAGATGGTTGTCCAATGAGTGATCTTGTCATGTTATACAAGAAGTGAGGATCAACTTCCAGACGTGTTCACAAAGGCAGCAAGAATGAAAACAATCCATACACTCACGACTTGGGCACATTGATCTTTCACCAAGCAGTTAATTCCCTTAAGATTGGAGTTTCCACTCTTTTCCCTTATTGAGGTTTGTCCCACTGGGTTTTCCTTACTAAGGTTTTCTTAATGAGGGAGGTCTTCACTATTTTCTTAAAGGTAAAACTCATCCAAGGATAATCTTGTAATTTATGTGATTTTGCTTTAATTGTCTGCTTTGTGAATTGGGCTTCTGTGTATCGAGCGTCAATTGACAACATGAGTGCGTCATTGATCGACGCTAGACTTTGTCTTCAACTCATACTTAGCTGAATATGAGCAGCTACATGGTTCTTCTCTCTTTGAGCTCCAAAAGCCTCATAATCTTTACAATTCTCCAAAATGTTCATGGACCTGGAAAACTGTAAAACACATCCTCTACACATATAATAGACTCTAAATGGGGCCTATAACATGGTTTAAAAATGGTAAATAATGGGACCTATCACTAGAGGATCCACTTTCTCCATATTTATCCATTATGTGCACGGAGACGCTAATTGCGAATATATAGAAGGCAGAAAGAGAGAAACAACTGACATGATTGACGGTTTCACAATCTTGTCCATCGGTATCGCAATTTCTATTTGCAAATGAGATCATACTTGGGTCTACCTGAAAGTTTGGGGGGATCCAAGACACAAATTTTTGTTTTTGTTCACGAACGTCTAAACAACAGAGTTAATGGTTGAATGTTAAAAAAAAATTTCTAAGGGAGGGAAAGAGGTGGTAATTAAATATGTGGTTACTGCGGTACCAAATGTGGGAACCGAAATCCACACCGTCGATTTTCCGTCAATTATGGAAACTTAGGGAAAAAACCCTAATTTTCCCGAGGTCCTGGATCTCTGCGGAAATTAGGGTTTTTTCCCTAAGTTTCCATAATTGACGGAAAATCGACGGTGTGGATTTCGGTTCCCACAGTTTGGCGCTAGAAGGAGGGGGGGGGTCGGATTCTCTTACACAATAGTCGCTAAAACGAACGATGAATAACATGCCTAATCTTAACGGCGACGTCATCTCGTTCGAGAAAAGAGCAACGATCGATTCGGTCAAACCTCTCAACGATCTTCTCGTTATTGAGCTGACGATCCAGGATATGGATGTCGCGAGAATATTAGTCGATACCGGAAGCTCGG
>CAKOAT010088600.1:83749-98475 GCA_932364175.1 Eruca vesicaria subsp. sativa | reverse complement strand
ACGATCCGTAGGAGCGCCGAAATCGAGTCTCCTTCCGCGGATTTTGGTAGTTCCGCGGGGGCGAATTGCTTTGGTTCTCGCAGTTAGGGTTTCGAGCCGTTTTGCGAGTGAACCAATGAGCTTTTCCTGCTCTTCCGATTTTTTGTTAAACTCGGAAAGCATCTTTTCGACGGTCTCGGCGTTAGCGTTTGTAGCGTTGCCCGCAGGGGCGTCTTTTGGTAGCGGTGTTTCAACGTTGTCGCGTTCGTCGCGAGTTTGGTTGTCACCAGTCATCGTTTCTTCGTTGGACATGTTGCGGTTACGGTGTAAGATAGATCCGACCCACCCCCCCCCCCCCTCCTTCTAGCGCCAAACTGTGGGAGTCGATTTCACCCTACTGTCAAATAAATCGTAAATAAGGAAACTTCGGGAAAACCCTAAGTTTCCAGAGGAACCGGCTATCTGCGAGAACCGCAAAACAAAGATTAAGATGACGAAAACACTTAGAATTAAAACGAAAATAAGCGAGATTGAAAGCAAGAAGGTTCTTATTCCAATCTGCGTTGAACTGGTACAAAGAGAGTAGCCGAAAACGTAAGAACTAGAAAACCCTAATTGAGACGCAGATCGCTAACAGAAAAACAGAAAGATTCCTAAATGCTAGTTTTGGTGGTGAGAGCTCTGAATTTCGTGTGTGTGCTTCTGCCCTAGACCTCCTCTTTATATACTCCTTGCCTTGGCTATCCGATCTTTCCATTTCGCCCAGATTTGACTAAATCGGGAATTTTCCATTCTTCTCGATCCTTCCTTTTTTTCTGCGGAAATCTTCTATTTCTCTTCAAACCTTCCTTTTATCTTCAAACTTGACTTATATTTTCCTTCCACGAGTAAACCGTCAAAAACGTTGTCAAATCTGCGGGTTAGATTCCGTTAAAATCGCGAGATGGGTTTTTATCTTGTTTTAGGTCCTTTCGGGCCGTTTTGCGATAAATCCGTTTTCCGACTTTTACGGGATCGTTTTCCGATCTGACGTCGTTTTTAATAATTTACTCGAGTTAATCGCAAGTTTTACGATTTACTCGACTTTTTATTAAAACACGTTTTTTACGACTTACTCGACGTTTTTTATTAAAAAGCACGTTTTTATGTTTTTAACGAGAAATCTCGAATAAATCGTATAGTTTAGGCAATGTTCGGTGTTTCGTTTAACCGTTGCCATTTTATACGATTTCCTCGAATTCTTTCCGAGAAAACGAAGTTTTACGGTTTTTATCGTAAAACTCGAACGGTAAGTCGGATCGAGATGGAACGGGAGATATTTCGGCCGTGGTTTAGAATGCGACTTTGTCGAAAGACGTAAATTTCGAATCGGGAATGCGGGAAATCGAGACGCGGAGTGTCCGGGAAGTCTCTAGTTCGCCCATCGGCGAACTAAGCCGGGTCCGGCTTAGTTCGCCGATGGGCGAACTAGTTGCGACTAGTTCGCGTTTTACGGCTTTTTCGTTTTTTTGCGGTTTTGTAAAACGATTCTCGAGTTTTATAAAACGATCTTCGGATTTCATAAAACGATCTTCGAGTTTTATAAAACGATCTTCGAGTTTTATAAAACGATTTCTCGAGTTTTTATAAAACAATCTTCGAGTTTTATGAAACGATCTTTGAGTTTTATAAAACGATTCTCGAGTTTTATAAAACAATTTCTCGGGTTTTATAAAACTATTTCTCGAGTTTTATAAAACGATTTCTCGAGTTTTATAAAATGATTCTCGAGTTTTATAAAACGATTCTCGAGTTTTATAAAACGATTCTCGAGTTTTATAAAACGATTTCTCGAGTTCTATGAAACGATTTTTTGAGTTTTATAAAACGATTTCTCGAGTTTTATAAAACGATTCTCGAGTTTTATAAAACGATTCTCGAGTTTTATAAAACGATTTCTCGAGTTTTATAAAACGATTTCTCGAGTTTTATAAAACAATTTCTCGAGTTTTATAAAACGATTTTCCGAGTTTTATAAAACGATTCTCGAGTTTTATAAAACGATTCTCGCGTTTTATAAAACGATTCTCGAGTTTTATAAAATGATTTCTCGAGTTCTATGAAACGATTTTTTGAGTTTTATAAAACTATTTCTTGAGTTTTATAAAACGATTCTCGAGTTTTATAAAACGATTCTCGAGTTTTATAAAACGATTTCTCGAGTTTTATAAAACGATTTCTCGAGTTTTATAAAACGATTTCTCGAGTTTTATAAAACGATTTTCGAGTTTTATAAAACGATTTGAACAGTTTTATAAAACTGTTCTTTTTGTATTCTTGCGGAGAGTTTTGGGTATTAATTCCGTCGTACCGATTTTGACCCCAACATTTGATCGAATCAATCGTTGCTCTTTTCTCGAACGAGATGATGTCGCCGCTCAGATTAGGCATGTTATTTCTCGTTCGTTTTAGCGATTATTGTGTAAGAGAATCCGACCCCCCCTCCTTCTAGCGCCAAACTGTGGGAACCGAAATCCACATTGTCGATTTTCCGTCAAATATGGAAACTTAGGATGAAACCCTAATTTTGCCGAGGTCCTGGATCTCTGCGGAAATCACTAAAACAAACTAATTTAACAGAATATGGATGAAAAATGAAGAACAGAGAATAAAGAACTTGTATGAAAGCTTTTATTAAATAAGAAATCGCCAACTGTTACAAGAAGAATTGAACAACTTAGACGTCGAAACGTTCTAAGGATCTGGATTGCTAGTCTAAACGCTAAGTCCTAAATTCCTAAGCTAACAGCCGTCTTTTTAGGTCTAATTTTTGTCCCCCTTCTCTTCCCTATGCCTCTGGCTTATATACTCCTTTCCTAAGAGGCTCAATCTTTCCATTTCGCCCGGATTCGAGTTTATCGGGAAACTTCTTTTTTTCTCCATCCTTCCTTTCTTCCCGCGGAAATCTTCTATAAATCTTCAAACTTGCCTTTTATTTCCCTTCTGCGAATAAACCGTCAAAACGTTATCGGATCTTTGGGTTGATTTCGTTAATATCGCGAGATGGGTTTTTATCGTGTTTTAGGACTTTTCGGGCCGTTTTACGATAAAAATCGTTTTACGATTTTATACGAGATCGTTTCCTGATCTGATGCCGTTTTTACGATTTTCTCGAGGTTTTTTATTAAAAACACTTTTTTATGATCTTATCGAGTTCTTTTACAGAAAACCGAGTTTTACGGTTTTTATCGTAAAACTCGAACGATAAGTCGGTTCGAGACGAAACGAGAGACATTTCGGCCGTGGTTCAGAATGCGACCATGTCGAAGGGCGTAAGTTTCGAATCAGGGATACGGGAGATCGAGGCTCGGGATGATCGGTTCAGCGTACGGAGAATCGAGTCGGTCCGGTCCAGCTGTCCGAGGAGCTTCTAGTTCGCCTGCTGGCGTACTAAGCCAGCAGGGCTTAGTTCGCCAGCAGGCGAACTAGTAAGGGTACGCCAGCAGGAGTACTAGTCGAGGGACTCATAGTTCGCCTATTGGCGAACTTAGCCGGGCTGGCTTAGTTCGCCAGCAGGCGAACTAGCGGAGTGGCTCCTAGTTTGCCTGCTGGCGAACTAAGCCGGCTCGGCTTAGTTCGCCTAGTTAGCATTTTGCGGCGGTTTTGGTTTTTTGCGGTTTTGTAAAACGATTCTCAAGTTTTATAAAACGGTTCTTCAAGTTTTTATAAAACGATCGTCGAGTTTTATAAAACGATTCTCGAGTTTTATAAAACGATTCTCGAGTTTTATAAAACGATTATCGAGTTTTTAAAAATGGTTCTTCAAGTTTTTATAAAACGATCGTCGAGTTTTATAAAACGATTCTCGAGTTTTATAAAACGATTCTCGAGTTTTATAAAACGGTTCTTCAGTTTTATAAAACGATTCTCGAGTTTTATAAAACGGTTCTTCGAGTTTTTATAAAACGATCGTCGAGTTTTAGAAAACGGTCCTCGAGTTTTAATAAATGACTTTTGCGGAAAGTAATGATTCCATAAGTTATCGTAGACGTTGATTTCGAGGTTACGGTTTTTGACACCAACAGCGTTAAACAGAGCGGGTCGATCTATGATGATAAATTCGACAATCTTTCTGACGTCTCCAGCGATTACGGGGAGCTCGATGGATCCGAGAGAGTAGGTAGTCTCTCCTGCGAATCCGATTAGTCGGGTTCTTTCTTGTTTGAGGAGTGTTTTAGTGAATCCAATCCTTTTGAGTGCGTCGTAAAAGAGTACATCCGCAGAAATTCCAGTATCGATCATGATCTTGGATAGTTCGCATCCTCCGACATCGAGTCGTATAATGAGTGCGTCATCGTGCGGTCTGTCAAGGTAGGCGGTTTCATTTTCGTCAAAGGTGATTTCGTGATCGGGGCCTGATACAGGTTCTCGTATGCAGATGCTACTTTCTGCTCTTCATTGGTGCGCTTTGATGGAGTTGAGTGAGTTGCAGAATTTTGATCCTCCGTAAATAAAGTTGATTCTTTTTTCCTTTTTCTGATGACGTGCGGGGGAGTATTAATTTTTTGTTAGAGTCTGCTCGTGGTGGCCTTACCCTCCAGGACAGGTTGGGTTTGAGCAGACGCCGGCTGTGCTTTTTCTTATGTATTGGTTTCTCAAGCAGCCGTCAAATCGTGTTAAATTTGCTGTTCTTCTCCGGCCCGTAGTGCTACCTGGTTATTCAGTTGAAAGGAGGAGAACGATTACTATCGAGCTTTTCCAAACCTCGTATTGTCACCGTGACGTCGATGTTTATTCATTCTACGGCTTGTCTCAGTGTCTTTTCACGTTCGGACCCCCATAGGATCATGTCAACTCTTTTCTTTGGGGCTGGAGGCGGAGATTCTGGTGATTCAGGCTCGACATCCCTGCTTCATTTGGCATTCCCTTTGGTTTTCGGGGTCGTTGGAACTTCTTCCTCTTCTACGTTCTCGCCGTTCTCTTTGTTTTCCTCCTTATTGCAATGTTCTGCGCGACATTCTTCGGTCGAGTGTCCTTTTCATTTATGAAAGGCGCAATACTTGCTCGGGTCATATGTCGATTGTTTATTTTGTGACGACGAGTCTATTGCGTAGGAGTGCGATCCTTTCGTACTCTGTTTCGTCGGGGTACTTGGCTTTTTAGTCATTCCATTTTTATTTGCGTGGTATTGTTCTTTCAGAGAGGCAATTTCTTCTTCGAGAGTTACGAATTAGGATGCGCGATACAACGCATCATCTAGTGAGGTGGGGGCTCGAACCGTCATTTCTTCTCTGGATTTGGAAGAGAACCAGACACCGTTTTTAAAGCTGCTAATGCAACTACTTTGTTCAGGCTTGATATTTTGGGTTTGGGTTCCTTGAACTTGTTTATGTAGGCTCTCAACGGTTTGAAAGGTGCTTCCTTGAGGTTCCACAGGTCGGCTTTGGTGGCTCGTGTTTCTATAAACATTAAATATTGCTTCAAAAACGCCGATACGAGTTGGGTGAAATCGTCAATCAAATTCCCTTCGAGCCAGGTGAACCATTCCAGGGCGGGACTTGTGAGGTTTTCTTCGAAGAAGCGGCAGTAGCCCGCTTCCCTTTCTTCATCATTGAGGTGCGCCCTTGATACAGCCTAATGAAAGGCTCAAACGTGAGCTTTTGGCTCGGAGTTACCTGAATATTCAGAAATTTTAATCTTACCGACATCGTGTAGCCTCGCACTGGTTATTCGATTTGTGAATGGATTTCTGGGAGTGTCCTCGATAATTTGATTGATATCGGGGGCCGAACTCGTTGCCATATGTATGATGGCGTGTATCCTTTTGAGTTTGGCGTCGTTCTTTTCGACGTAGCTTCTGAATGCTCCTGCTTTACTTGGGGATCTTTGATCGTCTCCCTGTGGGTTTTCGTGCAACGGTCTAAAAGGGTCGTACCCCCGGATGGGATCCAGCCGTGCTGTGAATCCGGTTCGCTGAGGCGCATCACCTCCAAAGGAGAATCGATCTTCCCGAGCTCGATGTTGCGGTGGAGATATTTCGACTATGGGTTCCTCACGTCCTTCGGCGGGCCTGCTTTGAGTTTGAATCGGTGTTGTTCTGAGGCCTTGCATTTCATTTTCGACCTCATCTTGACCATTGTAATCCAAACTCCGATAGATCGTTCCTTCTGGGGCTCTGTCCCAAATTTTTTCCCCTGCGTAGCGTCCCGATCGGGCGCTGGTCAGCTCGGGGAAGGCGAAGGCTCTGAAGTTATGTAGGAGTGGTGTTCGCAGGGATGGTTCTGAGTGTTGTCGAATTCTTTCCCTGGGGTTTATTCGGTATTCAGCGAGTTCCCTCTCGGTTTTCTCCAAACGGTTGGCAATGGTTTGGTAAGCGATCTCTTGGTCGCGAGATTTATCAATGAGTGTTGAAACCATTCCCCTGAGTTTGCCAACTTCTTCCCGACTTTGGGTCAAGTGAGTTGGAGATCTCGGTCTCCCTAGTCGGGTCAAATCCTCGGGCGGTGTCCGTTTGCTTTACGGTTCCAAACTGGAGATCTGATTCGGTCAGTGGGAAGGTTTCGATCAGAGACCGTACTCCTATCGGTGATCGAAATCCTAGTCGATGGAGTTTGTTGATTTTTGATCACGTCGGTGGCTTTGCTGATGTTTGTTTATTCGACGGGGGCTGCTTCTGCCCCTAATGCGGTTCCAGCGGGATTGGTATCGGTCGATCTCAATCGGGAGTTCTCGATGTTGGCTGCGTTGGGATCCATAATCGTGCTTAGAGATCCTAGATCGTGTTCCACACCAAGTATTTTGTAGGGATCAACAGTTTAATCTGGGGAAGACAGGTGATGTGGGCAACAATGCTCTTAGAACACAACTTCAATCAGAATTCGGTTGACAAAAATGGACTGTATTGAATATGAGGTTTAGTACAAAGTAATAATCAAGATCGAGAACAACAAAGAAAGATCGAAACTATATGCGAACTAAATTTTTAAAGAATGAGGTCGATGAGAATAGTGATTTGCTCTAGTGTTTTCCCTCTTTTATAGCTTCCTTCTTTTCTAACTGCTTTTGCGATCTTCGGGATATCATTTTGACCTCTTCTTGATTGATGGTGTTTGTGTATGAGCGTGGGCCTGATTAGCTAAGTGCTGATATTGGGTCCAACAGGATGGGCTGATTGATGGATGGGATGATTGATGGATGGAAGTTTGATGATGGAAGGTGGATGGATGGATGATGATGTTGGATAGATGATGATTGACTCTCTCAATCCGTGGATGCTGATTGACTCTCGCAGTCTGTGTCTCAGGTTTCTTTATCACACAAAGAACCGATGAACCACGAGCTCCATAGTCCTCTATTGTATCTCACACTTAGAAACTAAAGAACAGATTTTTATGCAAAGAAACTTTAATAAAACTGAAACAACCTTTTATAAATTCTTCAAATAGAGAGGTGGTTTGTACATAGGTCGAAAATGAGCTTATATAATGCTCAGGAATCTTAGTCTAATGTCCATAAAAAAATAGAAAGGAAACAAATCAAAAACAAAGAAAGAAAGCAAAAACTAGCTGTCAGAGCATTCTGTATGATTTTAAGCTCCAAATGAGATTCTTGATTCTTCTTAAACTTAGACGGTTTGAGGGATAAAAAAGATTCCTTGGGATCTTCTGGATGGCTTGGAAGGTTCTGATGTCGTTCATAAACTCAAAGAAAAAGAGCTGTTGAGAATTGATGGCTTTTAACTCCACAAATGGAAAATATGGACTTCGTTGATTCTAAATAATCTGATGGATTCTGGTGCGTTGTAGGAACGTCTCTAACTCTTCTGGATGGTTGTATGTGTACACTGTAAGTTTAAGATGATCTCCTGGTCGCCAATGTTTGGTCTGTAGCTGATTGAAAGGTTAGTTATTAAATCGGGCAAGTGCAGAGTTGGTTTGACCGGTTTGGACAATTGGGCCTTAACTTCATATTTCCATGGAAATTTCTCCTCACTCTGGGTTTTTTGGAAAGCTAATAGATCCATCTTGAAGTCCATGAATTTTTTTTGGGTCGTAACACTTCTTCACTGGGCTTGAAACAACTTCCAAACTCGGATACTCGTAGATGAATGGGCTTGGGAACCTCCGATTTGTAAAACTTATATATTCTTGGTCCGAGTAGATATTGGTATGATTTTAATTGAGATTCGACCTTCTTTGTGTGTAGAATTTATGACAATTTGTTTCATGGTTTAAACCCACCTGGTTTAAAAGATATGGAATTTTAAGTGTACATATGTCCTGGTTGGCGTCTTGGTTGGCTGAATGACTCATCTTGTTGGTCTCTAGTCCAGGTGTCGTTTCTGTGCCTACATCAAGTGGTCCGGTACTGGGGTGCTCTATGAATTCTACAGGGATCACCCTACTCAAACGCATATCCAAACTGGATGCCAAGGCGGCCAGGTTGTTGGCTTGGGCGTTTTCTGAACAAGAAATTCTGGTGAGAGCAAACCGATTGAAATTCTGAGAAAATTTCTGAACAAGTTTTAAGTAGGCATTCATTCTTTTGCCTCTGGCTTCGTATTCCCCGCTGTATTGGCTTGCCACCAGCTAAGAATTGCAGTAGGCGTGATGTTGTGTATCTTCAGGCCACGAGCTAATCGTAAACCTGTGATAAGGGCCTCATACTCAGCCTCGTTGTTTGAGGCGTGGAAGATTAGTCGAAATGACTCTTCTAACACTTCCCTAGTTGGAGATGTGAGTCGAATTACAATTCTGGAGCCTTTCTTGGATGAGGATCCGTCGACGTGGAGGGTCCAAGTTGAGTTCGGTTCCTAGTTAGGCGTGCATCCTGCAGGGAATTCGACCAGGAAATCTGCGAGTACTTGCGATTTTTCACAAGTCTGTCTCTGGTATTCGATGTCGATTGCCCATTTTGCTAACCTTCCAGACTGGATGGGGCTGTTCAAAATCGTCCGCAGTGGGAATGATGTGGGAACCAAAATCGTATGGGATTGGAAGTACGGCCTTGGTTTTCATGCCGACATTAGCACCGCGAGTGCCAATGTTTCTATCATTGGGTAGCGCGTCTCCAAATCCAGAAGGGTTTTACTTACATAAAAGATGGGCTTTTGCTCGCTATGCTTTTCTCGAGTGAGGACGCTGCTCACGGCCATTACTGATACTGTGATGTATAGAAACATTGGTTCTCGTTCCACGGGTTTTGTTTCCCTTCAGACTATCGTCGAAAGGTAGGCACTTATCCGTCATTCGCGAAATGAAGCGATTGAGTTATGAGACTCTCTCGGTCAATATCTGCACTTCTTGTTTTGTTTCCGGAGATGCCATCTCGATCAGTGTTGTGATTTGTTTTTGGTTGGCTTCGATCCCATTGTAGGTGACGAGGTATCCCAGAAATTCACCTGACGCTATTGCAAACCTGCACTTTGCGGGATCCAGTTTCATATTGTGTAAGTTCAGCCTTTCGAGGCATTCCTGGAGGTGCGCGATATGATCTTTCTCTTCAAGATATTTTACGAGCATATCGTCAATGTACACCTCCATTGTTTTTCCAAGCTGTTCAGAGAACATACGGTTTTTGAGTCATTGATAAGTTGCATCAGCATTCTTAAGACCAAAAGGCATTACATTGTAGCAACAGGTACAGCAATCGGCAATTGATACGTGATCAAATTATCCTATGGAGTAACTTACTCTCTCAAATAAGAGATCTAATTTATTAGTTAGGGATCGAATCTACAAGGAACTAAGGAAACAATTAAATCTAATCAAGCAATAATGCTAGGTGAATATTAAATGTAAAATCGCAGTAAACAAGAAAACAGAAAATAGTAAATATTCTAATTAAGCAAGACAATTACTCTACAGAATGGAATGAGGGTTTTGTGAACTTAAACGGAAAGGTGCTAGACTTAGGGCTTTTATTCAGGTGTTGGAGATTATAATTCTATAGGTGCTAATTAGTTGTTTGCATGGTATTAAAGAGTTTAACTATCTTAATAACATATTTACTAAACTCTCGCTTAATAAATAAGTATATTGACTAAAGTGTTATTGGCCCAAACAAGAATGTCCGATCTATAACAGTGTCGATTGATTATTCTATAAGAATATCGATTGGTACACTTTACTCAACGTCGATCGATTTTCATTGGGAATATTGATCGATGCGGCTAGTCAAGCGTTATGCGCGAGTTAATCTGTACTCACTATTGATCCCTTGCTCAAACTCTCGCTTTATTTTTATTAAAATCCTAGCTTAATCAGAATGTATTCAAGATTATCAGAGCTAGCCAAGGATGCTTAAACAACCTAACAATCCTAGATTCAGGTTTCTAGTTAGCAAGTTTAGAACATAAACATTAATAAGATCCAATTAATGAATACCACAACAAGCGATCCTATAGTTAGGGCTAATCCCACAAACCAATTTAAACCCTAATTCTAACAAGTGAATTCCTCAGACATGAATAAGCAATTCATAACACAAGCAAAGTAATAAAACTGCATAATTATAGATAGATAGAAAACAATAGAGTTCCAATCACAAATCTCTCTGTTGATCTTCTCTCCCAAACTAAAAATCCCAAAAACCTTTTGCTGTTAAAAGAATACAAAAAAGCTCTCTATATGCCTCTAACACTTTGGCAGAGTATATAAACTTAGGTTAAAACTCATCAGGGGTAAAATCATAATTTGGTGAAGTTTGGACTTCAAGTTGGCTGTCTCGCGAATTTGTCTTCGCGCCTTCAGCATCGATCGATTATGCATTGTGCATGTCTATCGACGTGCGTCACTCTGTGTCGACCTCGTTGTTTTGGTCGATTCCAAAATCGAGTGATTTCTCCAATTCTCTCTAAAATTCTCCAAAAACATCACATTTTTCCAAAATAATCATGAACCTATAAATATGCTTAAAAGCTTCCATTTTTTTGTAACACAATTAAAAACTTCTATAATATAATAAATAGTTATAAAAACACCAATATACCATGACTAAAAGTGGGTCAAAATCATGTTATATCAACTCCCCTTGACATACCCTTTTGCTTGTCCTCAAGCAAAACAAACATGCAGTCTCTCTGAAAGAGGTGTGAAGAGAACAAGGAGTCACAGATTTAAAACTTTGAAATCATAACCTCTATAATATTGCAATTCACATTTAAGAAGTTCTAATCACAAAAGTTCACTATGCCATATCTTAGCTTAGCAACCAAATTCATCTATCCATCAACTTAGCAAATACTCTCTGACATCCCCTCAACTAACCTCATTTCTTAACATAAAATAAAAGTGCAAGCTTTACCTTGAGAGTATCGATCACAGGATGCAAAGACTTTTAAACAAGTATCTGGATCTGCAAGTAAAAGTTAGATTTGGATCTCAGCTCCTATCTCACCAAGCATTGAGTATAGTGGATCTATAGATTTAAGGACCATTTGGAGGAACTTAACCAGCAAGAACAACCTACCTCCAACAGGCGTCGCAGAAGGACCCCTAGCCCCTTGGACCCTTTGACATATCTGGTTAGCAAGGAACGAGTTGGTATTTAATGATAGACACTACTCTGAGACTGAGACTCTGCCTAAGGCCATCGCAAGTGCCAGAGAATGGGGATCAAGCCAATTAACTACCCTGCCGACAAACCGCCTTGTAGTACCAGTAACTACACTGGCTCCAGGTTGTGCTCTAGTTAAATATGATGCTGCTTGGAAAGAAAGCTTGAATATTGCAGGGCTAGGATGGACTATATACGCACAAAACAGAGTAGATTCCTTCTCAACTATTGCTCACCATGTGAGATCGCCATTAATGGCTGAAGCTTTGGCTCTTCGAGAAGCCATTCTAAAATGCAGAGAGTTGGGACTAACACGAATCAGATTCGAATCAGATTCTGCTGTTCTTATCGAAGCCCTCAAAGAAAAGGAATCTCTTGCTGGAATGTATGGTGTCTTGGTGGATATAGTCCAATTTGCATCTTATTTTGAATTTTTTCCGTTTAATTGGATCGCCGGAGAGAGAAATGTAAGTGCAGATGCACTAGCAAAACAGAGCTTGTCTGTTGAACTTGCCTTAATGGCTGCACTAGCAAAACAGAGCTTGTCTGTTGAACTTGCCTTAATGGCACCACCTAACTTCGGTTAGAGCTTTTAATGTAATTGTGTTTCAAAAAAAAAGTCTGATCAATACTAGAGAAAAATTATGAATTTACTTACTAGATTCATGATCCCTTTGAAGATAAAGTATTTAACCAATACAACCACAATGAAGTCCCCAAGAAATTGCCACATCTTTGATATAGACAAAGTATGCAAAAACTGTTACTACTTTAAGAAGATGAACCAATTTATTATCTTCCTTCAAACAAGATAATCACAAAAACAAACACAGGGATTTACATTTTTTCTTTCTCGAGCATCAACTTTAATGTTTGTTTAAATTTCAACTGTATTTACTTTGTTACGACTATCATGTTTTAGTTCTAAGTTATTGAATCGATCAATCATAACCACTTATGTTTTTTTTTTGTCATCTCATAACCACTTATGTTATTCCACATTGACCTAAGCAACTTCAAACCAAAATAATATACTACGGTAAGTGACAATGTGGAATCCGAGCCTTAGTACCGTCGGTCACTAACTATAGTAATATTTATGGTTAAAACCGACGGTAGTAATATACTTCAAAACCATAAAACCGACAGTAGTACACTTCAAAACCGTCGGTCACTAACTACTATCAAAGAGATCAAAAATATCACTCTTTTAAATCTTCATATATTTTTGAACACATTTTTTTTTACTAAAACCATAAAATATATTATAAATTCATTTAAGGATAAAACATTCGAGCCTAAAAACCACTAGTTTCATATAAATTAATTGATTTTTATCTATTTTTAAAAATGTTTACAATATTTAAAATTTGGCAATTCCTTCAAAAATTATTAAAATATTTTTTTCAATAAAAGAGCACACAAAGAAAAAATTACCAAAAGATGTTTCATTAAAAGGTAAAAGATTCTTCTGCTTTTATATATATATATATATATATATATATATATTTAAATAAATAATAATAATTAAAAGGAAAAACTCTTATTTTGAAGTTTTTCAACATTCAAACTTTTTCAAAAACAGTTCAAATATTTCAAAATTTATTTTGAAATTTTCTTTTGAAACTATGTTAATTTTTAGAAAACAAAATTTAAATATATATATTTTTTTAAATCCTAAATTCTTCCCTAAAAACTCCACCCCTCAAATTAAATCATAAGTCTAAATTAGTTAAATATAGGTCAGAAGTTTCAATTTATCTGCTTAGTGAAACATTTTGATTATTTTGAATTTTGTGTTCTATATTTATAATTTAAAAAAAAATAATGCTATCGATTGAAACCCGAGCGTCGTGGCTACAAGAAACTATATTATAACCGAGCGTCGTAGGCTAGCTACTGCAAACTATATTTTCTTATTAAAAAATATATATTTGCCGTTGGAGACAGCTCTCTTAACAATTGAAACCGAGCGTCGTAGTTACTGGAAACTATATTTGGGGTGCGTGGAGTTCAGTTTCCATAGATAATAGATTCAACCGAGTTAAAAGGTAAACTATGCACAAGTCCAAACAGGGGTATGTGTCTATAATGTCGGATTAAAGTTGTTCTCTTATTTGCTCTGTTTTAGGTGAGAAATTTGAAATGATGGCCGGTTCAAGCATGGCTGCTCCTCATGTATTTTGTGTAGCTTCAATAATAAAACAAATTTAAGTGCAGATAAGTCCTTCGGCCATTGCATCTGCGCTTTCAATAACTGCTGTTCTTAGATAATATCTTCTTTCAACAACAGCTGTCGTAGCCAAAATGGCTGCGAGCTGCTAGATATATAATATTTTCTTTTAGCATTCAATTGTTGAAGAAACAAGTTTTATTTTGATGCAATGTAAAGCGCCAGAAATGTTTTCAAACACAAGGAAAATTCAAACTTCAAGCGTTTCTTCCATCTTTCTTGCCTTTGCGTGGCGAAAAAGGTAGCTTCTCTGGTTCCCTTTGTGTTCCAGATGGGTTAGTCGGAATGTTAGGGTTAACCATTGAGAAAGTAGAAACACTAAGCTTGATCCATGCTTGGATGTAATCCCACCAATTGATGTTCTCCCATTTAACCTTCTTTCTTTGATGATTTCTTTGATGGAAAAGAAAATCACAAAGTCCTCCTTAATCTCTCTTTAATATGATCAGTATTATGTTGTGTGTGTTTTAAAAGACTCTCGTATTTTACTTTTCGACGTACGAGTAAAATGATGTACAAGTCACTTTTATATTATCAAGGAGATGTGTGTTAATCAACACAACTCTTCGACCCAACACTTGGACACAACACACTTGGTCATTTACTTTAACCGTAATGCACCGTGTTGGTGTCAAAAACCGTCCTCTCGAAATCAACGTCTGCGATAGCTTCTGTAAAAGGGAGATCATTACTTTCCGCAAAAGTGATTTTATAAAACTCAGAATCATTTTATAAAACTCGAGAATCGTTTTATAAAACTCGAGAATCATTTTATAAAACTCGAGAATCGTTTTGTAAAACTCGAGAATCGTTTTATAAAACTCGAGAATCGTTTTATAAAACTCGAGAATCGTTTTATAAAACTCGAAGAATCGTTTTATAAAACTCGAGAATCGTTTTATAAAACTCGAGAATCGTTTTATAAAACTCGAGAATCGTTTTATAAAACTCGAGAATCGTTTTATAAAACTCGAGAATC
>CAKOAT010088600.1:39684-83663 GCA_932364175.1 Eruca vesicaria subsp. sativa | reverse complement strand
AAAACTCGAGAATCGTTTTATAAAACTCGAGAATCGTTTTATAAAACTCGAGAATCGTTTTATAAAACTCGAGAATCGTTTTATAAAACTCGAGAATCGTTTTATAAAACTCGAAGAATCGTTTTATAAAACTCAAGAATCGTTTTATAAAACTCGAGAATCGTTTTATAAAACTCGAGAATCGTTTTATAAAACTCGAAGAATCGTTTTATAAAATTCGAGAATCTTTTATAAAACTCGAAGAATCGTTTTACGAAACCGCAAAAAACCGAAACAGTCGTAAAACGCGAACTAGTCACGACTAGTTCGCCGATGGGGAACTAGGGACACTCCACTAGTTCGCCCATCGGCGAACTAAGAATCACTCCACTAGTTCGCCCATCGGCGAACTAAGCCGGCCCGGCTTAGTTCGCCGATGGGCGAACTAAAGAATTCTCGGATATCCCGCGCCTCGATCTCCCGCATTCCCGATTTAAAACTTACGTCTTTCGACACGATCGCATTCTAAACTACGGCTAAAACATCTCCCGTTCCATCTCGATCCGACTTACCGTTCGAGTTTTATGATAAAAACCGTAAAACTACGATTTCTAGGAAAGAACTCGAGGAAATCGTATAAAACGGCAACGGTTAAACGAAACACCGAACATTGCCTAAACTATACGATTTATTCGAGATTTCTCGTTAAAACCATAAAAATGCATTTTTTAATAAAAAACGCCGAGTAAGTCGTAAAAAAACGTGTTTTTAATAAAAAGTCGAGTAAATCGTAAAACCTTGCGATTAACTCGAGTAATTTATTAAAAACGACGTCAGATCAGGAAACGATCCCGTAAAAAGTCGGAAAACGGTTTTTATCGCAAAACGGCCCGGAAGGACCTAAAACGCGATAAAAACCCATATGCGATTTCAATGGAATCTAACCCGCAGATTTGACAATGTTTTGACGGTTTATTCGCAGAAGGAAAATAAAGGCAAGTTTGAAGATAAATAGAAGATTTCCGCGGAAGAAAAGGAAGGATCGAGAAAAATGGAAGATTCCCGAAATACTCAAATCCGGCAAAATGGAAAGATCGAACCGTCAAGGCAAGGAGTATATAAACCAGAGGCGTAGGGCAGAAGAGGGGGACGAAAATNCGCAGAAGGAAAATAAAGGCAAGTTTGAAGATAAATAGAAGATTTCCGCGGAAGAAAAGGAAGGATCGAGAAAAATGGAAGATTCCCGAAATACTCAAATCCGGCAAAATGGAAAGATCGAACCGTCAAGGCAAGGAGTATATAAACCAGAGGCGTAGGGCAGAAGAGGGGGACGAAAATCAGACCTAAAAAGACGGCTACTAGTTTAGAATTTAGGACTTAGCGTTTAGACTAGCAATTCAGATCCTTAGAACGTTTCAACGTCTAAGTTCTTCAATTCTTCATGTAACAGTTGTCGATTCTAATTCAATAAAAGCTTTCATACAAGTTCTTATCTCTTTGTTCTTTATTGTTCATCCATATTCTTTTAAATTCGTTTGTTTTAGTGATTTCCGCAGAGATCCAGGACCTCGGGAAAATTAGGGTTTCATCCTGAGTTTCCATATTTGACGGAAAATCGACAGTGTGGATTTCAGTTCCCACACACCGTAATATATTAACGTTACCAAAACGTACATATACTCATATATATATTAATAATAGTAATGTATTCCACTATCACTTGCCTCTCTAAAATCTCAACTCGCTGAATACGTGCAAACAAATTTCTACCAAGATAACGAGGTGGCTGATGCAAAATTAACTCTGGTTCTCTTACTACCTTCTTCAATACTGACACGTGGAACACATCATAAAAGTCGGGCAACTCAGCTGATAACTGCAATCTATAAGCTACTGCTCCAATCCGTTCCAAGATAGTGTATGGTCCCATATACCGTGGTTTAAGCTTCTTCAGCTTCCGGGTCTTAGATCATCCTTGAAATGTTCTCATTTTTAGATATACTAAGTCTCCCACCTGAAACTTCAAATCCTTACGGCGCTTATCTGCATAACTCTTCTGCCTGTCATGGGCTTCTTTATGCCGAGTCTTGAGCATCTCAACCTGCTCTACAGTCTCCTCAACCATTACTGGTACTAAGTCTCGTCTCTCTCCCACTTCTGTCCAACAAAGTGGGGTACGACAAGGCCTACCATAAAGCGCCTCATACGGTGCCATCCCAATACTAGAATGATAGCTGTTGTTGTAGGAAAACTCTGCTAGAGGTAAATACTTTCCCCAGCTGCCTTCCCAATCCATAACACAAGCCCTGAGCATATACTCTAAAGTCTGAATAGTCCTCTCTGACTGTCCATCTGTCTGGGGATGATAAGCTGTACTCATGTGAACCTTAGTCCCAAGCGCCTCTTGAAAGGCTCTCCAAAAATCAGATGTGAACTTTGTGTCCCGATCTGACACAATACTAACAGGAACTCCATGTAGTCTCACAATCTCATCGATGTAAATCACTGCCAACTGGTGAGCTTTGTCTGTCTTCTTAATCGCTAGAAAATGTGCTGATTTAGTGAGTCTATCCACAAAAAACCCAAATAGCATTTCTCCCACCACACGTTGTTGGGAGTCCAGTCACAAAATCCATAGTCACCATATCCCATTTCCACTCTGGCAAAGGCATGTTCTGTAATAACCCGCTAGGCACCTGATGCTTAGCCTTAACCATCTGACACATCTGACACTGTGATACAAATGTAGCAACAGCTTTCTTCATACCAGGCCAATGGTAATAACGCTTCAGATCCCTCTACATCTTGGTATTCCCTGGATGGATAGAGAAACGCGAGTGGTGTGCTTTCTTCAAAATCTCTTTCCTTAACAACTCATCATGTGGCACACAAACTCGGTTCCGGTACATGTACATCCCACTCAATGATGTATGGTATCCAATAGTCTCGATCTCAATCTGCTTAACCAATCCCTCATCACTATCATGGGCTCTGCGTATCCTCCATAATAGATCTGCCTGCTCCACCGCATCCAGACCGGCTGTATCCCCCTCCACGGTAGTAGCCCATAATCTGAGACTTGCAATCATCGAAGTAAGCTCCTGAACCTCCTTGGTTCCTCATACATAACTTCTGCATCTACTCAAGGCATCTGCCACCTGATTGGCCTTGCCTGGGTGGTAAGTGATATCCAAATTGTAGTCTGCTAACAACTCCATCCACCTTCTCTGTCTCAAATTCAGGTCTGCTTGGGTAAAAATGTACTTCAGACTCTGATGATCCGTGAGAATATGCACCTTCTCTCCATACAAATATGACCTGCAGATCTTCAGTGCAAATACCACTGCTGCCAACTCCAAGTCGTGAGTCGGATAGTTGACCTCGTGAGGTCTCAACTGACGTGAGGCATAAGCAATAACTTGTCTTTCCTGCATCAATACACATCCCAAACCCGTGCCAGATGCATCTGTGTAAACCTCTTATGGTATCCCCGTTCTAGGGAGTACCAAAAATGGTGTCTTCGTCAGCTGTCGTTTCAGCTCGGTGAAACTCTTCGAACATGCATCTGTCCAGTCAAACTTGACGTTCTTGCCTGTTAATCGCGTCATCGGCTTTGCGATACTGGCGAAACCCTTGACAAACTCTTTGTAATAACCAGCCAATCCCAGAAAGCTGCAGATCTCAGTAGCAGTCTTAGGTGTAGGCCACTCCGATATTGCCGTAATCTTCTCTGGATCTACGGCAACTCCTGACTCAGAAACCACGTGACCCAAAAATCCAATCTTCCTCTGCCAGAAGCTACACTTACTCAGCTTAGCAAATAACTGATACTCTCTGAGCTTTTCCAACACAATCCGCAAATGATCAGCATGCTCTTCTTCACTTCGAGAATATACCAAGATATCGTCGATAAAGACAATCACACACTTATCCAGATAGTCGCGAAACACGTCATTCATGAGCTTCATAAATGCTGCAGGTGCATTTGTGAACCCAAATGGCATCACTACGAACTCACAATGTCCATAACGTGTACGAAAAGCCATCTTCCGCACATCCTCATCAGCTATCGCAATCTGGTGGTATCCCGATGCCAATTCAATCTTAGAAAACCAAGAAGCTCCTTGCAACTGATCCAACAACTCATCGATACGCGGCTGTGGATACTTATTTTTAATGCTCACCTTATTCAAGCCTATGTAGTCGATACAAAGCCTGAAACTCCCATCTTTCTTCTTCACAAACAATACCGGTGCTCCCCACGATGAAGTACTCGGTCTGATAAAACCTTTATCTGATAATTCCTCCAATTGCTTCTTTAACTCTGCCATTTCTGCGGGTGCTAAACGGTATGGAGCTCGTGAAATCGGCGCTGTCCCTGGTTCCAACTCAATTGTAAGGGCGTCTCCTCTTGCTGATGGTTGCCCCTTTAAGGCCTCAAAGACATCCTCATACTCTGCAACCACTGGAATATTCTCCAGCTCCTGCTTTTCATCTTCCTTCACCATCGAAATGGTGGGCAAAAATCCCTGTGCTCCTCTCTCTAATAACTCCTCAGCGTGCAACATCGAGACTATAGAAACCCCAAAGTGTGTCTGAATTCCCTGGAATGTGATCTTCCCATCTGCTCCAGGAATATGAACTCCGGCCCTCGGGCAATCCAACACTACTCGATGATCTGACAGCCAATCCATCCCGAGAATAACATCGTAGTAATTCAACTCCATCTCTTCCAAGTCTCCGATGAAATCGACCCCTCCAAGTGTGACTGGTACATCTCGATGAACGCCAACAGCTCCCAATCTCTTTGTGCCAGCTGTCTGAATCTGCTTAGCTTTTGGCTCGAAAACACCTCGAAAGGACCAACACTTGACCAAACGTGGGCTCACAAAGCTATGCGAAGCCCCCGTGTCGAATAAAGTGTGAGCGGACTCACCTCCAACCAAAACCGATCCTAAAACAAAATATTTTTAGTAACTACACATGATAACCACAATAAACCACAATTCAAACGTAACAAGTATGATAGCGATACATACCAGTTATCGGCTCAGCTCCGGTAGGATCCCCTGTAGCATACACGCGTGGAGTGATGGCTGGACGCTTAGCCGCAGGCCCTTTCGTTGGGCAGTACCTGGAGATATGGCCCAGCTGGCCACAAGTGAAACAAGCTCCTGGAGCAACTGTTGTAGCTGCTGTCGGTGCTGGTGCTTCTGCTGTCTGTGCACCCTGTGCTGCAACCTGGGCACCTATCGGACTACTCCAACAAGCCCTCCTCTTATGCCCCATCTTCCCACAGATAAAGCACTGGACGTTCGACTGATCCCAAGTCCTCTTACGTGGCTCTGAAGTCCTCCCAGTCTTAGGCGGAGCTGTCTTAGAATGCTTCTGCTCCTCAGCAATACACCTCTCCTGTACAACAGCCTTTTCAACCAAATCCTCCAAGCTAGTGTAAGTCACCACACTGCATCTGCCACGAAGATCGACTCGCATCCCATCTAAGAATCTCCTGATCAGATCCTCCTCATCGAAGTGGTTACCAGCAAACAGGCGAAGTTGACTAAACTCCTGGTCGTACTCCCTGACGGTCTTGGTACCCTGTCTCAAATGCTCGAAGTCATTCTTCTTCTGGTGCAGTGCTTCCCTAGGGAAGTACTTCTTGTCGAATGCCTTACAGAAATCCTCATATGTCAGCTCGCCTTGGTGTAGTGTTTGCACTCCATCCCAGCACAACGCTGCATCACCACGCAGATATAACACCGCAACATTAAGGCAAATTTGAAGCGGACAATTGATAGCCTGTAGACACGACGCCAACCTATGCTTCCAACGATGGGCCTCCACTGGATCTTTTGCTCCGTGGAATTTCTCCAAATCCACATTCTTCAATCTTCCCAACACTCTAAGAAGCGTCTCATCATATGAAGGAACCTGTTCAGGAAGAACTGGTGGTGGTGGTGGCGGAACCTGAAAAACCCCTGGAACCTGCTGAGCTGGCGAGACAGGTGGAATCTGCTGGCCCGTCTGAATAGGATTCTGCTGATCCTGCTGAATCTGAACTGGTGCGGCCTGCTGCACCTGAATCTGTGGACCATTCTGCACCTGAACTTGAGGTCCACGTCGTCCCTGCGGAGCTGCAGCTAACTGTCGAGCAACCTCCTGAGCCGCTGCCTGGGTAGCCTGTCTAGCTGCCTCTTGAGCAACTTGCTGAACTGCCTGCTGAGCGGCCTGCTGAGCAGCCTATCGAGCGGCATCCTGCACCATCTGCCTCAAAGCATCCTGATCAACTGCTGGAACCGGAATCTGTGGAATTACAGGTGGCACCTGCTCATCTCCAACCTCCTGAGCAGTCCTGGCAGTCTGGGGACGAACAACTCTTGCAGTCTGAGAACGACCAACACTCTTTCTCGGCGGCATCTGAAAGGGAGAAAAGAAAATTCAAAATGGTCAACTTCTGCTGGAACTGGTTGCTAACGTTCCTACCAAGAATAATACTAACAGAAAGGTGGTACTTGTTTTTATTTTAAAAATCACCAAGTTCCCCCAAATATCATTTTTAAAATTCAGTTTATAAATCCGCTAAAACCAGGTCCTCACAGATCGCCATTCCGGGTCGGAGCCGGGACGGAACCCCGCTCTGATACCAAATTGTAACACCCGCATTTTCCAAATAATAAAATAAGTAAAAATGTCTGAAATCTCCATTTATTATAATAGCATAAATCATCTCAAAAACTCCATAAATCCAAATAACGTAATAACTCTCGAAAATATCGATAAAAGCATATGTCTGAAAATAACTAAATAAAACTTCCAAAAGCACCAGTCCGAAAAGATCACACTCGATCGTCAGTATCACCTGAAAGGGGAAAGAATGAGAGGTTAGTAACAGGGGAGTCACTCAGTGAGGTATGGGATGCTAAACACGCAAAACATTGACTTGAGTAAATAGACCTCCCACTATGGAAGTTTAGCTCTAACATGAACAAACACGGCACCTAGAGCGCCCACAGAACAACCATGCGATGATAGCATACAGCTAATCCATACACCCCGCATACTCCTCATAAGGATATAAATATATACTTGAACCGACAGTCTGTCTCTGTACCCCCGCCCAACCGTAGCGTCGAATGCAAACGTCTCTGCATCACGCCCCAAACAGTAGCGTTGAAGCTCAAACGTCTCTGAACTCACGCCCCACATCGTAGCGTCGAAGCCCGGACAGCTCCGAACTCACGCCCCACACATAGTCCCTACTCATAACTATGTATACGTACATATATATAGCATCACTTAGCATCAATCAATCCAATCCAATCCATGGTTGAATACTCTAGACCCCTAGTTCCAGTTACCAAACAAGACTCAGACAGACTCAATTCAAACAGACGGATCATGTTTTGAAACTAAACTAGGATAGGAAGAATTCTATACTGGTACGGGAATTACGGAATAGACCCTCACCTTAGCAAAATGTGAAAAGTGGTAGCTTGAACTCCTGGTGCTCGAACAGACTACAAATCTGAAATCAGGGCAAAAAATCGAGTCAGAACGCCCTTCGAACGGCAAAAAATGGATAACCGGTGGTTTGGTCAAAAAGTCAAGTCGCTGGTCAAAGATCAACCCGGTCAACTCTGACCCAAGCCGGTCAACCCTTGACCAGATTGAAATCGAATTGAACTGCCGGTTTTCCTTAACCAAATTCGATTTCAGTTGGACCAGAACTAAATCAATTTCAATCCGGTTAAACTCTAAACCAAAATCAATTTAATAACCAATCCGGTTTACACCTAACCAAATCCAAATTATTTTAAACCGCAAACCAATAACCAAACCGAAATCAATTTGGCCAATGGCAATAATAGTAATATTCCAAGGTAAAACAGGGGTAAATATTAGTAATGATTCTGTATTAATAATATTGATATGTGATATGTATGTTTACCATGTCGAGAATGGCGACGGAAAGAAGATGAAAACCAGTGAATTCTATTTTGCCTCCAAATAGCTGCATAGCCATCATCAACATGTTGTGGAGCTCACCATTGCATTAGCTACTACGAAGAACCTATTTCCCCCACACCAAGAATCATTAACAAGATTGGTCTACAAACTATTAACATTTGGAATCTCAAAATTATAATATAAAGCAATGAAGGCTTACACAAAAGCTGGAGTGTGTTGGAACTTAGCAGTGAAAGTAGCTTTGACCGGAGTATTTCCAACGTTTCCCACCACAAACGTCTTTGTCTTTTTATTCAATCCCATCACAATGGCTGCAGATAGCTTAGCCGAGAAGGCCAGTACTCTTAGCCCTAAGAGTACTTTGCAGCTTTTACGGCTTGTCGCAGCCAATACAAGCTTTGAAACCGCCATTTACTTAAGATGAATTTTGTTTGTGTTGTAATGTGTGAAAGAGTGTTGTGTCTGTGTGAGTATATATTTGTGAGTTTGAGTGTTTGTATTTGGTCCTTTGTCTGACCATCTAACTTTGTAGGGTTAATTTTAGGTGTTGGTGGTTGTGAAGGTTCAGTGAAAAATATCAAATGAAAAACTTAGAGTTCTTATCTCTTTTTTGTTGGTTTGTTCTGTGGCAAGTTAACTTACTCTTGGGACAATCTCATCTACCGAATACTTAAACAAGTATTGACTTCTTGACTTTTTATTTGCTTCATTCTTTTCTATGAAATTTAAAACATGATTGTTTGATTGTATTTTTCATTTTAAATATAGTGTATACTGGGGGTTCAACTGGCTAAGAAAGATGTAATGACAGGAATAAGGATAATAAAATTTTAAATGAACCATGAAGTAAATCCTTTTTTGGAACACTGGAACCATCAAGTTAATCATATGCACAAAATAACTCAGAAATAATGGATCGTTTTAAGCCTAGTTCAAAAAGAAACAAAAAGAATCGTTTTAGTCAAAAATGTTATAAACCAAATGGTGTCCATAATTGGCCCTACTGGAACCGTACCGGACCGGCCCATCAGAGTTCTGGGTCGGTCGAGTTTTCCTAATCCGTGTTGGATTACATTTGGTGTTTTTCCTATTCCATGTTGTATTAGGTTTTGTACTATTTCCTTTTCCTAGTTTGTTTAGGTTTTTCTTTTTTTAGGATCTTGTAACTCCCTATATAAGGAAACCTTATGTTAATGACCATTCCCCCATACTTTCCTAACACGTTATCAGCACGATCAAGTCTCTAAATCCCTAAGCTAAAGTTCCAACCAGAAACCCTAATAGCTCTCTCTCTCTCTCTCTCTCTCTCTCTCTCTCTCTCTCTCTCTCTCTCTCTCTCTCTCTCTCTCTCTCTCTCTCTCTCTCTCTCGCGAAGAGCCCTAGACGGCGGAACCCCTTGTCGGCGAGAACCACCACTGTGAAACCCTAGCCGGAACCCTAACCCTAATTCTTGATCAGCCACCAATCTCAGCCTATTCATCTGCGATCAAGAACCCTGTAATCGTCTATCCGATCGGAGCGAGTTCCCGATTTCTGCAACTCCACCCGATAGCAGCAAGTACCAAAATTCTCGACCCAATGTAAGCAACTCGCGAACCCGATCTCAACAAGCCCCATCCACGGTCCGATTGCAGCACGATCTGATAGCACCATTCTTAGATTTGTTGATTGTAGAAAGTACTATAGATGCTAAAGTGGATCACCGATCACCTATGTCAACACTTTCATGATTGTCTGGAAGAACCAAAGCTGATTTCCAACCTAACCTGACATATATTGCTTGTCTTGGGGATTGGTATAGAAGGGATCAGAATCCTCTTACAAGTCTGGAAGGTAAAAGTCTCAAAAAAAAAAAAAAAATTTGGTTTCCTTCTTTCCTTCCTTCGGCATCCCCAGAGAATAAAAGACTGATATGATTTCCTGAGAGGCAGAGGGAGAGGTACATTACCTATGACCCCACTATTCTAAATCAAAGGAATGATCAAAGCGAGGGAGAGGTACATTACCTACTCCACTATTCGCTTACACTTTGTCAAAAAAGATCAATAAGATGAACATTAAATGTTCATTGGGATTGATATAAAAAAAAAAAGAGAAAGAAATAGTTGGGATTCAGAGAAGGGGAATAAAGAAAGAAAGGGAACCAGAATGAGAATGCCTGAAACTTGTTGAGTTGAATCCAAGTGTTCCTTGATCGATACTCCCAAGGTAAAGCCTACACCTTTATTTTTATGCATAAATGAAATCAGTAGAGGGGATAGACAAACAAGGAATGTTTAAGTTGATTGGCTAGATGTATCAGGTTGCTAAGCTAGGATATGGTATAATGTACTTCTGTAGTTGATAGGAATGAGATGTGGTTTGCAAAAAAGTAAGAGGTTATGATTTTTAAGTTGAGATATTGATTTAGTCCCAGCTGTTTTTAAACTTCTTTCCAAGACTACTTAAGGTTTGCTTGAGGACAAGCAAAAGGTTAAGTCTGGGGAGCTGATATCCTATGATTTTGACCTGTTTTTGGTCATGGTGTTACTATGTTTTTATAATAAATATCTATGTTTTGGAGTCTATTAGGTATGTTTTCAGGTTCAGGAGCATTTTGTGGTAAAGTGATGATTTAGGTGCCTTTTGGTGCTTAGAGAAGAGTTTTCCAAGATGACTATGAAGGTCCGACATAAGAGATACATATCGATCGATACACACCCTGTGTAATCCATCGATGACGCCCTAGAAAGACAATCAGAAATTAAGAGTTTTGTATTCTATTCTATACTTAGCAATAAAATCATTTTCGTTTCATCTTATTGTTTTGCTATGAATCTCTTGGCTATGTCTGAGTAGATTCATCTGTTAGATTTGGGGTTCAAATAGTTATGAGGGATTAGCCCCAACTATGGATTGTTGAGTTGTTATATTCATTATCCAAATGAACCCTAATGCTTACTCTAGACTTTCTACCTAGAGTTATGATTATGGAGTGACTAATCTAATAGTCATTTTCCTGAAATCAATTGGCTAAACCCCGACTCTATTAAGGCTCGATGCGACAGCCGGTCTGATAAAAATTCTTGGGTGAACACAGTTTCAATCCGATCTGATACTTTATATCGATCGATACTCCTCTAGAGTCATCGATCGACGGCAGCACATATAGATCGACACTGCGATAGCAACATCGATCGATGCAGTCGGAAATCAGATCAATGGACGAGTCTGATGGCGACAGCTATAGATTTGTCTAAGGGTTGAAGTTCTCATATATTTGCAAGCAATTCGTTAAGACATCCATAGATTTATAATCCTGATTTTCTGAATAGTAACCTTGAATTATACTACTTTCTTTCATTGTTTTCAAACCCAAAACCTATTTTCCTTAGCAACTTACCATTGCTACCTATTTTATTTACTGTTTTAAAACCTTTTCAACCTAGCTTAATCACTTAGGATTATATCTTTTGTGACTCTAGTTCCTTGTGGATTCGAGCCCTAAGTACTACGTTTGAACCTCTTATTTGAGAGAGTAAATCACTCCTTAGGGTTAAACATTTGAGTGACATCAATGGTCCTAATAATAATGAGATCTCAATCAATTATGTCATGTCTGGAATACAATGGAACATAAAGAATCTCGACATTGATGATATAATTGCATCCAACATAGCACTTGAAATTATGGAAATGAACGAGGATCATGAACCCACGGCTATTTATGAGTGCACTCAACGATCAGATTGAAGTTAAATTCTTTAAAGAAAAGAGAGGTCTTTGGTCCTATAATTCAGACACCTCCCGATATTAAACCAATTGGACATAAATGGGTCTTTGTGAGGAAAATAAATGAACATGGTGAAGCCGTGAGATATAAAGGACGACTGGTTACACAAGCATTCTCAGAGAGACCAGGAATATATTATGAGGAGGCATACTCCTCTGTGGTGGATTCTACTACTTTTAGATTCCTAATAAGTCTAGCTATAAGAGATAACTTAGACCTGCGGTTAATGGGTGTAGTAACTGCATATTTATATGGTCCACTGGATAATAAGATATACATGAAAGTACATGAGGGTATTGAGCTGAAAGACAAATCAAGTTCTCGAGAACAATATTCTATAAAGTTGATTAGGTCACTTTATCGTTTGAAACAATCAGGTCGAATGTGGTACAATTAACTAAGCGAGTGTGGGAACCAAAATTCTCCTACTGTCAATAAATCGTAAATAAGGGAACTTTGAGTAAACCCTAAGTTCCCAGAGAACCCGGCTATCTGCGGAACCGCACAAGAACAATTAAGAAAACGATGAATGCGAAACTTAAGTATAAATAAACGAGATTGAGAGCAAGAAGGATCTTATTCCGAATCTGCGTAAGAACGGTTACAACGAGAGTAGCCTTAGCTGCGTGAGCCGTCGGCGAAATCCCTAACTCTAGCAATCTAAGACCGAAACCCCTAGTTGAGACGCAGCTCGATAACAAAAACGAAAATATTCCTAAGTGAAGTTTGGTGGTGAATGCTCTGAAAAACCCGTCCTTGCTTCTGCCCTATGCATCTTGCTTATATACTCCCTTCCTAGGCTGTTTAGTCTTTCCATTTCACCCAGATTCGAGTTTATCGAGAATCTTCCATTTTTCTCGATCTTTCCTTTTTTCCCGCGAAAATCTTCTATTTATCTTCAAACTTGCCATTTACCTTCAAACTTAACTTTTATTCTCCTTCTGCGGGTAAATCTTCAAAACATTATCGTATCTTTGGGTTAGATTTCGTTAAAATCGCGAGATGGGCTTTTATCACGTTTTAGGATCTTTTGAGCCATTTTGCGGTAAATCCATTTTACGACTTTATACGAGATCGTTTCCTGATTCGATGCCAATTTTATAATAAATTCCTCGATTTAATTGTAAAGTTTAGCTACGTTCGTTTTTCGGTTAATCGTTGCCATTTTTACGATTCACTAGACATTTTTATTAAAAACGCGTTTTTACGATTTTTACGGAAAATCTCGAATAAATCGTATAGTTTAGGCAATGTTTCATGTTTCGTTTAACCGTTGCCGTTTTATACGATTTCCTTGAGTTCTTTTCGAGAAAACAAAGTTTTACGGTTTTTATCGTAAAACTCGAACGATTGGACGGATCGAGACGAAACGGGAGACATTTCGACCGTGGTTCGGAATATGATCGTGTCGAGGACATGGGAGATCGAGGCTCAGGATGATCGGCTTGCCGTACGGAGAGCTACTCATGATGGGACTAGCTTGCTGTACGGCGAGCTAGTCTGAGGCCGCTTAGCTCGCCTTACGGCGAGCTAGTTCGGCCAAACTAGCTCTCGGTTTACGGCGGATGCGGTTTTTTGCGGTTTTGTGCTTAACTCGGACGATCATGTAATCGATGCTTGTTTCGTTCTTCCGAGATAAAGATTTCCATGTTAATCCGCGGTTTCCTTTGTTTTGAAACTTCTTTTATAAAACGGCTTCTCGAGTTTTATAAAACGATTTCTCGAGTTTATAAAATGATTTCTCGAGTTTTATAAAACGTTTTGTTGAGTTTTATAAAACGGCTTCTCGAGTTTTATAAACCGATTCCTCGAGTTTTATAGAACGATTTCTCGAGTTTTATAAAATGTATTTTTTATCTTTTTGCGGAAAGTTTTGGCTATTGATTCCGTCGTACCGATTTTTCCCCCAACAGCGAGTACTTAGTGAAAGAGGGCTATAAGAATGATCCAATAAGCCCATCCATATTCAGTAAGAAATTCGACCAGGGCTTTGTAATAATATCAGTGTATGTTGATGACCTGAATATCCTAGGAACCTCTAGAGAATTTTCCCAAACGGTTGAATACATTAAGAAAAAATTTGAGATGAAAGATTTGGGTAAAACAAAATTTTGTTTGGAATTACAGATTGAACAACTTAAGGGTGTAATCCTTTCCCATCAAAAGACATATACATAAAAGGTATTAAAACGGTTTAACATGGACCAATCTCACCCATTGTCGAGCCCCATGGTCGTGAGATCCCTTGGTCTAGACACGGACCCGTTTGGTCCTAAGAAGGACGATAAGGAGTTCCTCCGGCCCGGAGTGCCATACCTTAGTGCCATCGAAGCCTTAATGTACTTGGCGAGCTATACTAGGCCGGACATATGTTTTGTAGTGAACCTATTGTCTAGGTTTAGTTCATGTCTGACCCAGAGGCACTGGTACGAGATTAAACATGTTCTTCGTTTCCTACAAGGAACGAAAGACTTAGGTCTATATCATACTAACCAACCCAAAGAAGGTTTAATTGGTTTTACTGATGCAGGTTTTAATTCAGATCCACACAATGCTCGATCTCAGACAGGTTATGTCTTTACCCACGGTTGAACTGCTATAGCTTGGCGGTCCATGAAACAAACGATGGTGGCCATATCATCCAATCATGCTGAGATATTGGCCATCCATGAGGCCAGCCGTGAGTTAGTCTGGTTGCAGTCCATGACCCAACATATTAGAAGAGATTGTGGGATAACTGAAGGCAAGGAAGCCCCGACCATCATGTACGAGGACAATGCAGCTTGTAATGCTCAGCTTAAGGACGGCTACATCAAAAGAGATAGGACGAAGCACATTTTGCCAAATTTCTTCTTCACCCACGATCTACAGAAAGCCGGCGAGGTCCAAGTGCTACAAGTTCGTTCAAGTGACAATTCAGCAGACCTATTCACCAAGTCACTTCCAACCTCAACGTTCAAGAAGCTCACGCATCAGATAGGAATGCGTCGGCTTAAAGACTTTCAGTGAGGTACAAAACAGGGGGAGTAATACATGTTGTAATCTTTTTCTGTATCCATGGTTTTAACCGGTTTTATCCCTTTGGGTTTTGGGTTTTTCCTGGAAAGGTTTTAATGAGGCTACATCCAAAGTGTATTACATGGTTATGGCATCCAAGGGGGAGTTTTATAAACCAAATGGTGTGGATGTCCATAACCGGCCCTACTGGAACCATACCGGACTGGCTCATCAGAGTTCTGGGTCGGTCAAGTTTTCCTAATCCTTGTTGGATTTGGATTTGGTGTTTTTCCTATTATGTGTTGTATTAGGTTTTGTACTAATTCCTTTTCCTAGTTGGTTTAGGTTTTTCCTTTTTTAGGATCTTGAAATTCCCTATATAAGGGAACCTTATGCTAATGAAATAAACATAACCATTCCCCCATACTTTTACAACAAAAAAAGATCTCCTACTGATTACTTTCTACACGTCCAACCACAACATTTCTCACCTGCATTGCAAAAGGCTTTAAATCATTCGTCAAAGATCATCATTTTTTTTTCTGTACAAAGAAAAAGCGCGGTTAATAATTAATGCTCATCCATTTTCCATATTTCTCAAGGACATGGGATTCTTTGGGGAGAAAATGCCTATTTTCAACATGAACTTTACAATTCAATCTATTTCCTTCACAAATTTTGTAACAATTTATATTTCATATATGCAAGGTCTTCAAGTACTCATTGGCTGGAGAAATTTCATATTAGCTTAAGTAGCTACCACCATAATCTCTTACATCCTGGACTGGCATCAAAAACGCTTTCTTGCATAACTTCTTTGTTGATACCAGAATTGAGGAATTGAGAAGCAGAATTGCTACATTCACACATGAGTCTTGATGAATTACCAGCAAGAGTATCGGAGCGGGGAGAAGACTTAACAATCGAAGCTCATGTTCTTGTTTCTTCGTACTGCGTGTTTTATTTGACCGACTAGGTGCGCTTTGTATATCGAAAAAATCAGTCACGTGTTTATGATTGGATGTTTTCGACTTAGCGTGGCAGAGTTTTGTAAAACTGGATTGGGTCTAGAGAGTTTAGATTTCTCGTATAGTTTAGGCAACTTTGGTGTTAAGTCAACCGTTGCCGTTTTATACCATTGATTCGAACTTATACGAAGAAACAAGTCTTCGCGTTTTTATCATAAAATCCCGATGGAATTTCCGATTGAGACAAAACGAGAATCAGCGCGATCAAGACTCCAGAGAGAAACTCTAGGATTGGTTCAGCTCGACGTAGGGCAAGTCGGGTGAACCCTTTCAGCTCGCCGTGTGGCGATCCGGATGGTAAGAACCCTTGGGGCAAAGTCAGCGACTCTTGGGCGAGCTAGGCGCTTGGTTTAGCTCTACGTTCGGAAGCTAAGACTCTTGGTTTAGCTCTACGTTCGGCGAGCTAAGCCAGCTTGCTTTAGCTTTAAGTTCGGCGAGCTAAGACTCCTGGTTTAGCTCTACGTTCGGCGAGCTAAGGCGCTTGGTTTAGCTCTACGTTCGGCGAGCTAAGACGCTTGGTGCGGGTGATCTCGATCCGTCGAGTTGACTTGTTTTTGTCGTAGAGTCTCAACGGAAAGTCCGATTGAGACGAAACAAAAAACAGTGCGATTATTGTTTAGAGTACGATCAGGCTCACCGTAGCTATGAGTTGGATTGTGCGGACCCTCGGGGAAAAGTCAGTGCCTCTAGGACGAGGTGGAAAGCCGGTCAGCTGGCCAAGATGGCAAGCTAGGTTGCTTGGCGATCTAACCGTCTTTTCGGCTGGATAGTATTGCCCGATTCTGCGAGTAGCCTAAGGTTTTTTCGCGAGCAACCTAGGGTTTTGTCGCGAATAACCTAGGGTTTTTACGCGAGTAACGTAGGTCTTTCTCCGCGAGTAACCTAGGGTTTTTACGCGAGTAACCTAGGGCTTTCTCCGCGAGTAAAGCTAGGGCTATCTCCGCGAACAGCCTTGGGTTTTTCCGCGAGTAACCTAGGATTTATTTCGCGATTAACTTACGGTTTGTTCCGCAGTTTCTGGGAGAGCAAGTTTTATTTTTCCGAAAAGTTGTCGCAAACGTCTTTTGCTCAACCCATGAGATTTGTCCAACTCGGAAATAAGAAAAACTCTACGGGGTTTGATAGATTTTATCGTTGCCCTTAGTGATCTGAGATAGAAATCGTGAGCTTGTTTCGTTGCTCTTCTCGTGGCGAAGAGTCGCGATTAGGTTTTCGATTTTGTTGAGTACGACAGCGTTTGCGCGAGCGTTGGCTGTACGAGTAGTCGCTGCTGGAGTTGTTTTACCAGTGTCTTTTTGCAAGTTGCGACTTTGTCTTTCATATATCTAGACATTGTTTTGATCAAGCGTTTCGCGGCTATGAGTAAGAGTAATCCGACCCCCCTCCTTCTAGCGCCAAACTGTGGGAACCGAAATTCACACTTGTCGATTTCCGTGAAATAAGGAAACTTAGGAAAACCCTAATTTTCCAGAGGAACCGGATCTCTGCGAAAGCCAACGACAAGTAACCAAATAAATGCGGAAAAATACAAAAAACGTAATAAAACGAATTTAAAGAAAATGTAGATCTTATTTCGATTTCGCGTAAGAGCGTTGCGATCATTACAAGGGTTTACAAAGGCTTTGGCCGCAGGGGCCATCAGCGAGTTACAAACATAAAACCCTAGATCAAGTCGAGTTGCAGCTCGATAACGAAAGACGGAAAAAGATAGGAAAAAAGGTTTGATTGATTTCGGACTGAACCTTATGAAAGGCTGCCTACGTACCCCTTTCGGGGATCAGTCGAACGTAGTTCAGTTGGTAGAGCTGGACCAGAGATCGAACTGCCTGGGCGAGTTTGTGTAGTAATTGAGCGCCAGTCATAGAAACCGAACTTGTCGAGAAAAATCCTAAGTTTCTATGTGCGGAAAATTCTAAGTCTAGAAAAGTTGTCAAAGACTCAGATGAGAGCTCTGAAAATCGTCCTCAGCTTCTGTCTTATGCCTCTTGCTTATATACTCTCTTTTTTGGCGGTTTGGTCCTCCCATTTCGCCCAGATTTGAGTTTATCGGGAATCTTCCATTTATCTCGATCTTTCCTTTTTTCCCGTGGAAATCTTCTATTTATCCTCAAACTTGACATTTATCTTCAAGTTTGACGTTTATCTTCTTTCTGCAAGTAAATCGCCAAAACGTCGTTGTATCTTTGGGTTAGATTTCGTTTTAAAGTCGCGAGTGGCTTTTATCGCGTTTTAGGACTTTCCGAGCCGTTTTGCGATAAATCCGTTTTACGACTTTAGACGAGATCGTTTCCTTATATGATGCCGTTTTTTAGATAATTTTCTCGAGTTAATCGTAAAGCTAGGCAATGTTCGATGTTTCGATTAGTCGTTGCCGTTTTCTACGATTTACTCGAGGTTTATTGAAAACGCTTTTTGTACGATTTTTACAAAAAATCTCGAATAAATCGTATAGTTTAGGCAATATTCGGTGTTTGTTTTAACCGTTGTCGTTTTATACGATTTCCTCGAGTTCTTTTCGAGAAAACAGAGTTTTACGGTTTTTATCGTAAAACTCGAACGATAAGGCAGATCGAGACGAAACGGGAGACATTTCGACCGTGATTCGGAATACGATCGTGTCGAAGGACGTATGCCTTGAATCAAGGATGTGGGAGATCGAGGCTCGGGATGGTCGGCTCGTCGTACAGCGAGCTAGTTCAGCTTGGCCAGGTCGCCGTATGGCGATCTAGGCGATAAGAACCCTTGGGGCAAAGTCAGCGCCTCTTGGGAAGCTTCTAGTTCGCCAGCAGGCAAACTAGTCGCGACTAGTTCACGTTTTACGGCGGTTTCGGTTTTTCGCGGTTTTGTAAAACGATTCTTCGAGTTTTATTAAATGATTCTTCGAGTTTTATAAAACGATTCTTGAGTTTTACAAAACGATCCTCGAGTTTTATAAAACGATCCTCGAGTTTTATAAAACGATTCTCGTGTTTTGTAAAACGATCCTCGAGTTTTATAAAACGATTCTCGAGTTTTATAAAATGATTCTTCGAGTTTTATAAAACGATTCTTCGAGTTTTATAAAATGATTCTTTGAGTTTTATAAAACGATTCTTCGAGTTTTATAAAACGATTCTCGAGTTTTATAAAATGATTCTTCGAGTTTTATAAAACGATTTTTCGAGTTTTATAAAACGATTCTCGAGTTTTATAAAATGATTCTTCTAGTTTTATAAAACGATTCTTCGAGTTTTATAAAACGATCCTCGAGTTTTATAAAATGATTCTTTGAGTTTTATAAAACGATTCTCGAGTTTTATAAAACAATCCTCGAGTTTTATAAAACGATCCTCGAGTTTTATAAAACGATTCTTCGAGTTTTATAAAACGATTTCTTTTATATTTCTGCGAGGAGTTTCGGCCGTTGATTCCGTCGTTCCGATTTTGACCCCAACACCCAACATATTAGAAGAGATTGTGGGATAACTGAAGGCAAGGAAGCCCCGACCATCATGTACGAGGACAATGCAGCTTGTAATGCTCAGCTTAAGGACGGCTACATCAAAAGAGATAGGACGAAGCACATTTTGCCAAATTTATTTTTCACCCACGATCTACAAAAAGCTGGCGAGGTCCAAGTGCTACAAGTTCGTTCAAGTGACAATTCAGCAGACCTATTCACCAAGTTGCTTCCAACCTCAACGTTCAAGAAGCTCACGCATCAGATAGGAATGCGTCGGCTTAAAGACCTTCAGTGAGGTACAAAACAGGGGGAGTAATACATGTTGTAATCTTTTTCCGTATCCATGGTTTTAACCGGTTTTATCCCTTTGGGTTTTGGGTTTTTCCTAGAAAGGTTTTAATGAGGCAACATCCAAAATGTATTACATGGTTATGGCATCCAAGGGGGAGTTTTATAAACCAAATGGTGTGGATGTCCATAACCGGCCGGCCCTACTGAAACCATACCGGACTGGCTCATCAGAGTTCTGGGTCGGTCAAGTTTTCCTAATCCTTGTTGGATTTGGATTTAGTGTTTTTCCTATTCTGTGTTGTATTAGGTTTTGTACTAATTCCTTTTCCTAGTTGGTTTAGGTTTTTCCTTTTTTAGGATCTTGTAATTCCCTATATAAGGGAACCTTATGCTAATGAAATAAACATAACCATTTCCCCATACTTTTACAACAAAAGAGGATCTCCTACTGATTACTTTCTACTCGTCCAACCACAACATTTCTCACCTGCATTGCAAAAGGCTTTAAATCATTCGTCAAAGATCATCATTTTTTTTTCTGTACAAAGAAAAAGCGCGGTCAATAATTAATGCTCATCCATTTTCCATATTTATCAAGGCCATGGGATTCTTTAGGGAGAAAATGCTTATTTTCAACATGAACTTTACAATTCAATCTATTTTCCTTCACAAATTTTGTGACAATTTATATTTCATATATGCAAGGTCTTCAAGTACTCATTGGCTGTAGAAATTTCATATTAGCTTAAGTAGCTACCACCATAATCTCTTACATCCTGGACTGGCATCAAAAACGCTTTCTTGCATAACTTCTTTGTTGATACCAGGATTGAGGAATTGAGAAGCAGAATTGCTACATTCACACATGAGTCTTCAGGGTATTTCAAAAGGTCCTGAATCAGATTCAAATACAACCAAAGAGATTTTCCACACCATGAATTAATGAAGTGAAACTTCTCAGTACTTTCTATAAAGGTGTCGATTTATCATACCAGTGAACTTTAGACACAGCCAGTGAGAAACTATATGCACTAGAAGCCCAGCAGAAGCCATCAGATTGATAGAGAACTTGACAACTAACAACAACACCATAAACGCCAATTTTGAAAGGAAAAAATTAGTCTCTACTCTGAACAATGATCAGATGGAAGAGGTCAAAGCCAAGCTGGACAATGTTCAGAGGTTTCTGAAGAGACAAGTAAGTTTTCCAGAAGATGTGGAAACTATAGGATCTGACAAGAGAAGGATGAAGAAGAAGATGTGGACTTTGTTGGAAAGGGATTCCAGAGATATTGGAACCAGAGCAACAAAAAATCCTATAGCACTGATCAGAGGGGTAACAAGAACCAAGGTTCACAGCAGTAAAGACCCTACAACAAACAACATAACCTATGGATCTTCCTCCTATCATAACATCCCACCAGCCACCCAGGAAAGTAAATTTGAAGCCATGATTGTAAAACCTATGGAGGGACAGCTGAAGATGAAAATAGACTTTAATGGGAAGGTTGATGATGTTTATATCAAGCTCCATACCAAGTTTGAAACCCCTAGCACCCATGTGAAGAAGTTAGAGAATCAGGTTTTTCAGACAAGTGAGGCTGTGAAGAGACAAGAGGCCTTAATTAAGGAGAAGCTTGAGGTTGAAAAGAGGCATCATTTCAATTTCATTGTGGGTGATGATTTTGGCAAGTGGTAGAAGAATTTAGGCACCAAGATTATGATACTCGTGAAAAACCCTCACCTTGTTCGGGTGACCATCGGTCGATGACCAGACTGACCCATCGATCCACGATACCTGATGAATACAAAGGAACATGCGAAGCAGTGAAGATCGATCGACAGCCAGACCCTACCATCGATTGACGAGCGCTCGAAACGATAAAGTGTCAGTTGCCAATAATAGACATGAATCTTCTCTATGCCAATAAACATCCGACTACCATCCCACACAAACCCAGACAAATAGATGAACCAGATTCTATGGTAATGGATGAAGCTGTGGTGCAAACATAGAGGAAGAAGAATGTCTCTAAGCATCTTTGAAGAGGATCTAATGAGGAAGAGATGGGTAACTTTACTAGAAGAGTTCTTAGAATCCCTTTAGAAACCCCGTTCAAGGAAGCTTATTACACCCATAGACTATGGATGTTTTACAGAGAAACCAATGAAATAGATAAGGACATTGAAAGAATGTTCAATCTTCTGAAAGAGAGGAAGAAGCAGAGGGTCCAGTTGAAGAAAAGAAGAGACCCTGGAAAGTTTGTGGTTCCCTGCAACATCAAGGAACATGATTACCCACACGCACTCTACGATACCGGTTCTTCAGTAAGCATTATGCCAAGAGCCATGACAAAGATACTAAGCTTAAGGTGGAGCTTTCTAGTGATTCATTCACTTTTGTGGATTTCTCTAAGGTAAATTCAGGAGGTATGGTGAAAGATCTCCAAGTGAAAATATGCAATGCTCTAATCCTTGTAGATTTTCATGTCTTAGACATCAAAGTGGAGAAAAGTTGAGCCCTGCTACTTTGAATAGCTTTCATTGCTACTGTAAGAGTAGTATGCGACATGCAGACAAAACATGATGTATCTATCTCTTATGTATCGAACTCACTACTATGAACCTGTTCATATTAGGAACAAGCCTGCTTTCATTGATTTATTTTATGAACCAGGACTTGTGGCTACATGTTTCTGAGATTTCGAGCAAGAGGATGACCCTGACGATGAAGCATCGATCGATACCCAGCCCATGACATCGATATAAGGGAAACAACAACCGGTTGATCGGTAGCCACTCTTTGATATCGATTGATGCCAGTCCTGGGCTAGGACATGATGCGGCAAATACTGAGTACGACATGTCTTATTTGGAAGAACAAGCAATCCAATGCCATGCTCTTTCACTAGAGGAAGCTACAGATTTGAGAGGACCCGACGAAACTTGGAACGCGGCATCGATCGATGCTGGTCCTTTACCATCAATCAACGTTAATCTGGCCAAACCCAATAAGAATCCACTTAGGATATGATTTTTTGGGAATCCAGGGATGAGTATTGAGTTTATTGAGATGAAGATAGCAATGCACGAAATATAGATGGTGGAATCATCAATGTATCAAGGGAAGACATAAGAAAGATTCTCCAAAGAGAGGTAGTGATTGGTTACAACTATATGTGCTTACCGTAGAGAGTTTTGAGTATACCAGGCCACCAGCTGACCATTACAGTACAGAAGAGGTAGATGACATGGTGCATAAAATCTACAGAGCCCATGAGTGTATGACAGAGGATTATCACAAGAGCATCGATGATGACTACTACCCATTTAACAAAAATATCGGCTGGTTAACCACGTGCAAGAAAGAGATGAAGCACAAGCTGGAACTTACAATTCAGATTGTTCAGAAACAACAAGAGAAAGAACCTGACGAAGGACAGTCAATTGACGACCGCTACCAATTATCGATCGACGCTAACTGTGGAGCATCTGAATCATGACTGGTAACCACGAAATTGCAGAATGATAGGCTAGATGAAGTCTATATCGCTCATAACACGATGATGAAGGATATCATATCAACAGGAGAATGGGTGATGTACACATACACACATATAACATGGTCCGATGGTTGAATCAATGTATTGACCCCCTTGAGAACATTATTAGTCATATTGAGCTCACAAAAGATGTACAGCAAACCAGAGGTGAATAAGTCATATGAAGGTTCGTCGGTACATGGGTCCAGATAAGCAGAGAGGATGTTGTTGGGGTCAAAATCAGTACAACGGAATCAATGGCCAAAACTTCCCATAAAAAATACTAAATACGTTTTATAAAATTTGAAAAGTCGTTTTATCGAACTCGAGAAGTCGTTTGATAAAACTCGAGAAGTCATTTTATAAAACTCAAGAAATCATTTTATAAAACTCGAGAAATCGTTTTATAAAACCCGAGAAGTCGTTTTTTGAAATTCTAATAAGTTTCCGAACAAAGGAAATCCGCGGAAAACTCAGAAATTGTTATCTCGAAAGAACGAAACAAACACAGATTACACGATCTTCCGAGTTAAGCACAAAACCGCGAAAAACCGTAACCATCGTAAAACGCGAGCTGGTTTGGCCGAACTAGTTCGCCGTACGGCGAGCTAAGTGGCCTCGGACTAGCTCGCCGTACGGCGAGCTATCTCGACCAAGCATAGCTCGCCGTACGACGAGCTATCCCGACCAACGCTAGCTCGCCGTATGGCGAGCTACGGACGTCCCATATAGCTCGCCGTACGTCGAGCTAATTATCCCAAGCCTCGATTTCCCACGTCCTCGAATCAAGGCATACGTCCTTCGACACGATGGTGTTCTAAACTATGGTTGGAATGTCTCTCGTTCCTTCTCGATCCGTCTTATCTTTCGAGTTTTACGATAAAAACCGTAAGGTCTTATTTTCTCGAAAGAAGTCAAGGAAGTCGTATAAAACGGAAACGGTTAAAAAAAAACACTGAACATTGCCTAAACTGTACGATTTACTCGAGATTTTTCGTGAGAAATCGTAAAAAACGCGTTTTTAATAAAAGTGTCGAGTAAATCGTAGAAAATGGCAACGATTAACCGAAACATCGAACATTGTCAAACTTTATGATTAACTCGAGAAACTTACTTAAAAACGGCATCGCATCAGGAAACAATCTCGTCTAAAGTCGTAAAACGGATTCTTATCGCTAAACGGCTCGGAAAGTCCTAAAACGCGATAAAAGCCCACTCGCGACTTTAACGAAATCCAACCCAAAGATACGACGACGTTTTGATGATTTACTCATAGGAAAGAAGATAAATGTCAAATTCGAAGATAAATGGCAAGTTTGAAGATAAATAGAAGATTTCCGCAGGAAAAAAAGAAAGATCGAAATAAATGGAAGATTCTCGATAAATTCGAATCTGGGCAAAATGGAAAGACTAAACCGCCTAGGAAGGGAGTATATAAACAAGAGGCAGAGGACAGAAGCAGAGGACGAGTTTTCAGAGCTTTCACCACCAAACTTAGCATTTAGAGAAGTTTCCGTTTTTGTTATCGAGCTGCGTCTCAACTAGGATTTAGTCTTACAACGCTAGGGTTAGGAATATCTCTGACGTCTCACGCAGCTAAGGCTACTCTTGTTGTAACCATTCATACGCAAACTCGGAATAAGATCCTTCTTGCTCTCAATCTCGTTTTTATTCTCTTATTACTTAATCTTGTCGTGTTCTTAATTGCTTGTGTGCGGTTCCGCAGATAGCCGGGTCCTCTCGTAACTTAAGGTTTACTCAAAGTTCCCTTATTTACGATTTATTGACAGTACGAGAATTTCGGTTCCCACAGTTTGGCGCTAGAAGGAGGGGGGGGGGGTTGGATCTATCTTACACTAAAGCCGCAGCACGCTCAATCAAGAAGCGATGACAGAAGAACAACCAACTCGCGAAAGCGACAACGATGACAATAAACCACTAAAAGATGTGTCTGCGGCAAACGTTACAAACGCTAACGCCGAGACCGTCGAAAAGATGCTCTCCGATTTTAACAAGAAATCGGAAGAGCAGGAAAATCTCATTGGTTCACTCGTAAAACAGGTTGAAACCCTAACTGCGAAAACCAGAGCGATTCGCCCCCGTGGAACTACTAAGATCCGCGGAAGGAGGCTCGATTTCGCGACTCCCATGGATCGTCCCAGAACCGAGCAGGGAAACCAGACGGAGAAAGACTCCGAAAAAGATAACCCTGACGCGATGGTAAACGAATCGGAAAAATATCCTACTCGCGAACAGGAGACCGAGTGAGACGGCATCGAAAGGGTTAGCTTGGAAACGAGCGACCAAGCCGACTTGTCAGTCGAGGATGCGGACGTTCATCCTAGGAGAAGAAAAACTCGCAGCCCTCTGCCAAAGTCCTCCCCTGATCGTTCTCTTACTGGAGATGAGGAGGACCTCTATCTTGCGCAATGCGCGAAAACCGCCGAGGAACGATCTCCAGTTACTCGCAGCAAACGCCGACGAGCTCGGAAAACCGCTGGCGAACTAACAGAGATTCGCGATCTCCGCGAGTACATTACCAAAACGGCTGCAGAGCTAAAAGCGGTGAAATCCCATATTCATCACGCTACCAGCACTGCACCCGAAATCGATCGGCTTCTGTACGAATCTCGGAAAACGCCTTTTACCGCTCGCATCACCGAGGTCAAGTTACCTGATCCGGAGAAACTCAAGGTGCCAACCTACAACGGGACGACTGATCCCAAAGCGCACTTACAGGCTTTCCAGATCACCATGCGACGGGCCAAGCTCAAGGATCACGAAAAAGACGCACGCTACTGTCGTCTTTTTGTCAAAAACTTGGAAGGAGCAGCGCTCGAATCGTTCGCCAAACTCAAGCGAAACTCGATCAGGAGTTCCGCTGGCTTGCTTCCGAATTCCTGAAACAATACTCGATGTTTATAAATCGAGAAACATCAGACGCTGATCTCTGGAGCTTGTCGCAGAAGGAAGACGAATCCCTTCGCGATTTCATGAGTAGGTTCAAACTCATCATGGCTAGGGTTAGCGGAATAAGCAACAAAGCCGCCATCGACGCGCTCATCATGGCTAGGGTTAGCGAACTGCCAGCCGCTTCTCCAGCAAATAAAATCAAAATTCTCCTCCTGGTCTGTGAAAACTCTATCATTCTTGGGTCGCTTGCTTTTGATAAAGACAATGATAGCTGGAGTTACAACCTTCTAGACGTCTTCTTTTATCCTCCCTAAAGCATGCATCAACAAAATAAATTCAATTTGCAGCTTCTTCTTATAGAAAGGAAATCTAGAAGGGTACCATGCTGCTAAAGTATCTTGGGAAAAAGTAACATTTACTAAAGCACAAGGAGGTTTAGGAGTTAAGAACATATTGACGTGGAATAAGGCGAGCTGTTTGAGACTAATCTGGTTGCTTTTCTTCAGAGAAGATTTGGTATGGGCGACTTACTTCGAGGAAGTGATAGTCAAAGGATCCCTCCAAAATTAATGGACTATCAAGCCTATAATCCAACTCTTGGTTGGAAAATATACTGATCAAGCTTCGATCAGTGGTGTTTCCTCTCATTAAACTAAGAGTGGAGAATGGACAAAAGGCTCGGTTTTGGTCTGATAGTTAGGCAGCAACTGGTTGCATCACTACACTGAAGGCTTCATCCTTCTCAAGACTTGGAATCTCAGCAACTGCAACGTTAGCTTCACTGTGTAGGAACGGAAAATGGCGCTTACTGTGAGGGATAAAACTCACTCCTAATTTTAGATCAGGTTAAGATTGGAGAAAAGATAACGTGGGCTGAATACCGTTTAGAACTTTGTATAATGAATATAATTGTATTGAATTTTTTTGGTGAAGAATGATTACAAAGACGATTCTGATGATTACAAAGAATTACGAGAATGTTTTGTGAACTAAAATGTGTATAAAAATGGTTGAATGAATGAATCGAGAGAGAATCCGTTTCTCTGATCTCCTCCTTTTCTTTAAATAGCTCTCAGCCATGCTTGAACGATCCTAGCCAACCTCCGAGATTTGCTCCGTGAGTTAGGGGATTCTCAACAGTCTCATTTGACCGGGTTCTGCGCATCCAGCCTGAGCTACTCATGTTGCTCGTTGTAAGTGAGGTACGGAGCTTTCTTCCGTGACCTATTTTGTTAACGTTTATTCCTTAGCAAACAGCCTTCGGCTTCTTTTTAACTCTTTTCTCAAAAGATTAATTGCCAATGGGCTTACAGTTGCCCATTGTCAACTCTTATCGCTCGAGCCCATTAGTCTCAGCTAGCTGGCCATATTTGGGCCCAACAGTTGCCCCCAGCTTTCGAGAGAAGATACTTTGTCTCAGAAGCTAACCCTAGCCGCCGAATCTTATCTTTTTCGCTGAGATAATGATTACCCGTTATCTTATTCGAGGATATCCCTTATCTAATCCGACGGCTATGATTATGCTTAATGAGATTAACGACTCAGATAAAATGAATTTGAAATAGTTATTCCCCAATTTTTGAGACTTGACGAGATATAAAGCTGCCTAGATTAACTGCAACTCTCCCCACCTTCTCCACGTCTCGATTCGGTTTCCCAGGTAACTTCCTCTGGTTTCTTTATTTTACTCTCTTTTTGCTTTTATTATTTTTTTATTAAGCTTTCTCTCGGATAATCTCTTTCGAAATTCTTGCTCCCAAAGACTTTGCTCCATTAGTTCGATCTTTCTTTTCGTTTCCTATCTCTTTTCGATTTATTTCATCGTTTCTTGCTATGACCCGACCGAAAGAAGGTTCTGGAGGGACGGGAATCTCTGCTACTGGTTCTCAACTTATGAGGGTGAAACAAGAAGTTGGTGAAACAATGAGGAAGACCTAGAGGAAGAAGAGGGCTAAGGAGTCCATAGCCCAGAGGGTTTCCAAACGAATGAAAAAGACCGAGGGCTACAGCGGGAGTGCTCCCTCCGGATCTCACCCACCCTCCGTACTAAAGAGCCAAGAGGTTGTGAACCTCATGGTCCAGGCCCTGGGTCGGAAGGAGTTGGCCAGGGCCTGTAAACCCGAGGAAACCCCCGAGATGGCTCCGGAGGGTTGGTTCTGCGTTCATGAGAACTATATTTCCAAGAGCCACCTTAGGTTTCCTCTCCCTGACCTCCTGTTAGATCTTCTCGATCATTACCAACTAGCACTTTCCCAACTTTGTCCCTCGGTCATTCGAGTGATAAATGGTTTCATCACTATATGCAAAGAAGAGGGAGTTTCTGTCGGACTTAGCGCCCTAATGAGCCTGTTCTTGATAAAGGAGAGTGCTTCCAAAGAAGGTGGTAGCGGGACCTATTACCTTCCTTGTCGTCCCAGGTTGGGTATTTTCAAATTTTCCAGCAGTGATGATGGCTGGCGGAAGAAGTATTTCTATGTCAAAATTGATCCTTCGACGGTTCCTGTGGGTCGTGCCCTCAAGACTTCTTGGTCTGATGCATCCGGTTAGGATTTCTAGGAGTATGTTCGTTTACTTTTATCTGTTGTGACCTGATAGATGTTTGGTTTTGCTTGCAGGTATTGAGGATCCTGCTGTCCTCCCGGGCAAGCTTACCAGAGCTCTCTTTCGGAAGTTGCAGCAAACTCCCTGTACCTGGGCGTCATACACCACTTCTCGAATAGGATCAGCAAGATTCCCAGATCGGTATAACGCTTCCTTCCTAAACCCTGTCCCAGTTACAGACTTAGAAGGTAATGTGCTTACTTTAATTTATTTAACATGTGTAAGCTTATTTTAAGATGCTCGAGTACTGAAAGAAATTTGGTAATGCAGTTTCCGAAGGTAACTCGATGGTATCAATTTCAACGGGAGCTAGCACTTCTGGGACCGAAAAGACCCAATCAGCCAAGATGCCTCTTCAGCCGTCATTCCGTTCTAAGTGTAGGCCGGTAAAAGCAGCTAGCATCTCGCGAGGGAGCGAGAAGAATCAGGGAGGTTCTTTCCTGAGTTTCGTGAAGGAGGTTCTCGATGATGGAGCTTCTGCTCCAGCTAAGGATGTCAACCCTGTCGAAGCACAGGGAGCTCAGGATACAGTCTCTCGCTCTGAGGTTCAGGTTACGGAGACCGATCCTCAGATGATCAAGGAACCTTCTGAGACTGACCTTCCTAGGAACAAGAGGTCAAGGACTGATCAAGGTGATAGACCTTCTAGGTCCTCTTCCTCGTCTTCCAAGAGGAGGGACCATTGGCTGGAATTTTTCTCATTCGAAGCATTGATCGATTCTTGACGATCCATGGGGCTCGCGACGTTGATTAGGCACATGAAAAGGACATGATGTTCCCTTCCCCCGATCAATAATCTGACTAACAGAGAGGAGTTCATCGAGATCGCCCATTATATGGGTCATGTATGGGATTTTAGCTTTTTACTGCTTTCCATAGAAAGATATTCATTTTTGCTGTTTTCGTCTCTTAGGTTTTGGTGGGTCCTGATTTAGCCCCAGCTGAAGTGGTCCCAAGAGGTAATGACAAGGAGACGGATAAAGATGCCCCAGCTATGGACAATGAGGCAATCGAGCAAGATCGCGATGTGTAGGAGGTCTTTGGGGATAAAGGACAAGAAGATTGAGGACTGGATCTCTTTTAAGCTATTTTATCGTGTTCTTAGGGTTTCTGTCCTACGGGCTTTGTTTGTTTTTCAAGACTTATAGCCTAAGGAGGCTTTTAAACCTTTGCTTGTCTTAGGATCTTTTGAATCGTTAATGGCCTGAGGAGGCTTTTAAACCTTGTTTCCTTTTTCAGATTAATCTTCATTTCAAGTCACTTAGCTTGTTTTGATTTGTTCTTCTTCGAAGTGTAAACTCGAGTTGTGTATTGTGACTTTTTAAGTATGGGATTCATGTGATTTTTCCGGAATCAGATTGCGGATCTTGTTAATAGCTGATCTCGTGACCTTAGAGGTCACAGTGATTTCGAGTATGATTGGTCGTGAGATTATCAGGAATGAGTTCCTGGATCTTTAAGACTAGATTAGGATTTTAAGACCTTAGGTTCAGGTTTGTTGGGACCTGAATTTGTTCGAAGGATTTTAAGACCTTAGGTTCAGGTTCGTTGAGACCTGAATTTGTTTGAAGGATTTTAAGACCTTAGGTCCTGATTTGTAGGGACCTGGATTTACTTGAAGGGTTTGAAGACCTTAGGTTCAGGTTCGTAGGGACCTGGATTTGTTTGAGGGATTTTAAGACCTTAGGTTCAGGTTCGTTGGGACCTGAATTTGTTTGAAGGATTTTAAGACGTTCGGTTTAGATTCGTAGGGACCTGGATTTGTTTGAAGGATTTTAAGACCTTAGGTACAGGTTCGTAGGGACCTGAATTTGTTTGAAGGATTTTAGGACCTAGGTCCCGATTCGTAGGGACCTGGATTTGTTTGAAGGATTTTAAGACCTTGGGTCCAGGTTCGTAGGGACCTTGATTTTTTTGACGGAAACTCAAAATATTTGAATGCAATCGTTTCGTCGATAAATTTTATGGAATACATCATGTTGTAATAGTCTTACAATTGCTGTTTGGGCTATGTGTTTTAAACACATGCCCCCTTTGGCTAAAGTAAAAAGAATGTTGAAGCGAGATTGGGGCTGCACTCATAACGGAGTTCCCTACGTACCCAGTCAAGGGATCAAGCCTAACGTAGTACAAGTAGTTTAGGTACCCAATGATAGTATTTCTTGAGATTCATGGCATTCCATGATCGGATTTCAGGTACCCCGGTTCGTACCTTCATGAGCCTGTAAATGCCTGGTCGTACCACGTGGATGATCTGATAGGGACCTTCCCAATTGGTTCCTCACTTCCCAGCGCGCGGCTCTTTGGTATGGTTGAAAACTTTTCTGAGTACTAGGTCGCCTACAACGAATTGTCGGGACCTGACTTTGGAGTTGTAATGTCGGGCCATTGCTTGTTGGTAGTTTTGAATGCGGAGCAAGGCTTGGTCTCGTCGTTCCTCAATTAAATCGAGGTTATCTAATAGGAGCTGATTGTTGACTTCGGGATTAGTGGCGCAGAGTTCTCGGCGGAGACTCCCGGTGATGGTTTCGGCTCGGACGACAGCTTCCATCCCGTAGCCTAAGGAGAAGGGAGTTTCTTCCTTAGCCCTTCGTGGGGTGGTTCGGCATGCCCAAAGCACCTCAGGCAATCTTTCTGACCAAGAACTTTAATTGATTCCAAGGCGTTTATTGAGGTTTGCTAATACTGATTTATTAGCAGCCTCCGCCTGGCCGTTTCCCTGAGGGTATCGAGGTGTCGACATGGTGAGATGAATTTTCCACTTGTCGCAAAATGCTTTGAATTCGTTAGATATGAATTGTGATCCATTATCGGTTACGATTTTGTATGGGACGCCGTGGTGGCAGATGATGTCTCTCCATACAAGTCGTTCGTTTTCGACTTAAGTTACCTGTTGGAAAGCTTCAGCTTCTATCCATTTTGTGAAGTAGTCTGTTAGAACTAACAGGAAGCGTAGCTTCTTCTTTCCTTTTCCTAACATTACTAGCGGTCCTACGATATCCATGGACCATCTCATGAACGGGTATGGGGCGGATATCGAGGATAATTTCTCCGAGGGTTGATGTATAAACGGTGCGTGCCTCTGGCATTTGTCGCATGAAGATGATTAGACTTCACAATCGGCGATAATTGTAGGCCAGAAATAGTCTTGCCTTTTGATTCGGATAGCTAAGGCTCTGCCACCGGAGTGGTTTCCACAGGAGCCATCGTGCATTTCCTTCTTGAGTTTGATAGTATCGAGGCCGTGGACGAATCTTAGATAAGCTCCCGACACGCTTCGTTTATAAAGGATGGATTCCATTATGCAGTATCTTGCGCTTAATGCTTTGAGCTTTCGAGCTTCCCATTTCTGGGGGTGGGGGGGGGGACCTTGCCCTCCGAGATATACTGCATGATTGGTATTCTCCAGTCCTCTCTCCCTATGATTTTGTTATGGAGAAATGAAGGAGGTTCCTGCTCAGGACCGGGTCCCTGAATGTCATTGTGGCCGGAGGTAGTGCCCCCGGGGATATTCCCTGGGTTAGGCTCGATGGAGTCTGGGTTCCGGGGAATATCTTCAGGTACGTCGTTGTTCTCCGGGGTCGGGATCGTGAGGCTTAGAGCAAGTTTTAATCCTGCGATTAATGCTTCATATTTGGCCTCATTATTTGAAGCGTTGAATCCGAGCCTGTAAGATTGTTCAATGGTTTCTCCGGCTGAAGAGGTGAGCCTTAGACCGATCCCGGAGCCTTGTTTTGATGAGGCTCCGTCGACATACAGGCTCCACTCCTGAGCTTCAGCTCTCGGGTCTAGGTGCTCGGATGATATCTTGATGATAAAATCGTCGAGGACCTGAGCTTTTATGGCTGCTCGTGGTCTATACTCGATGTCATATTCACTGAGTTCTATGGCCCATTTAGCTAATCGTCCTGATTGGCTAGGGCTGTGCAGAATCGTGCGTATTGGTTGTGAAGTCATTACGACGATTGAGTGCAATTGGAAATAGGGTCGTAGCTTTCTAGCAGCTGTTACGACCGCCATAGCTAATTTTTCCATAGTAGGGTATCTAGTTTCGGCGTCTATCAGACTTTTGCTTGTATAATAGATGGGTCTTTGCTCATTTTGCTCCTCTCGTACCAGCACACCGCTAACTGCAGCGGTTGATACGGTGAGGTATAGGTACAGTGGTTCTCCTGTTACTGGTTTGGACAGGATCGGAGGCTCGGAGAGGTAAGTTTTCAGTTTCTTAAAAGCTTCCTCACATTTCTCATCCCATAAGAACTTCTTATTATTTTTCAGAAGTTTATAGAACGGGAGGCATTTATCGGTGGACTTGGATATGAATCGATTCAAAGCTGCGATTCGTCCAGTCAGTCTTTGTACCTCTCTGGTTGTCTTAGGTGACGGCATTTCCAGGAAAGTCACTATCTGTTTCTGATTGGCTTCGATACCTCTTTCGGTTACAAGGTTATCGAGAAACTCACCCGAAGGCACCCCGAAGGTGCATTTTGCGGGGTTGAGTTTCATATCGTATTTGTTGAGGATATCGAAGCATTCTTTTAGGTGGGAGATGTGATTTTCTCTAACTGAAGATATAACTAGCATGTCGTCAATATATACTTCCATGGTTTTTCCGAGCTGTCCGGCGAACATTTTGTTCACGAGCCTTTGATAGGTAGCTCCTGCATTTTTTAATCTGAATGGCATTACCTTGTAACAATAGGTTCCGCGTTCGGTTATGAACGCAGTTTTTTCTTAGTCTTCAGGGTTCATCATGATTTGATTATACCCCGAGAAGGCATCCATAAAAGGACAGGAGATGATGGCCAGCTGTCGCTTCAACGAGGCAATTGATGTGAGGTAACGGAAATCTGTCTTTAGGACAAGCCTTTTTTAGGTCGGTGAAGTCTACACAGATTCTCCACTTCCCGTTTTTCTTTTTACGACTACGGGGTTAGCCAACCAATCGGGGTAATGCACCTCGCGAATGGACCCTGCTTTCGTAAGTCGGTCGACTTCATCGTTGATAGCTTGAGCCTTTTCTAGGCCCAGCTTGCGATGCTTGTGTTTGATCGGTTTGAAAGTAGGGTCTACATTGATCTTATGAGTGGTGACGTTTGGGTCTATACCCTTCATGTGGCTGGTGGTCCATGCAAATGTTTTGACATTGCTTTTCAGGAAGTCGATTAGCTCCTTTTTAGTTTCGAGAGGTAGCTCCGATCCGATATTCACTTGTTTTTCAGGAACAGAATCGTCGATGCCAACTCGCTCGGTGAGGTACCTAGGGGGACCTCGAATATTCTGTTGCATCTCACGACCTTCCTGGATTTGTAATTTCTATTGGGGTGATTCCTTGAGGATTCCGAATCCCCCCAAGTAGCAGATCCTTGAGATCTTCTGGCTACCTCGTACGGTGGCAATTCTTTCAGGTGTCGGAAATTTCACACATTGGTGATAAGTGGAAGCTACTACTTTCATCTTATGGATCCAGGGTCTTCCTAGGATTGCATGAAATGGAGAAGGTCTGTCGATAACTACGAAATTGGTCATTTTCATAATCCCGCCAGCTATGACTGGAAGCTTAATAATTCCTAAAGAGGTAACTGTTTCCCCGGAGAAACCCACGAGGTTAGCTTTCTGGCCAATAATTTCGTAGTCGTCTATTTCCATCCCTTTCAGGGCGTTGTAGAAAATAAGGTCGACAGAGCTCCCGGTGTCTACCATCAGCTTAGGCACTTCGTACCCTGCAATGTTCAGGGTGACGATTAAGGCGTCATCGTGAGGCCTGTCAAGGTCTAATGTCTCGCTCTCCCAAAATGAAATCTTAGTGTTGGATTCAGGGTTGGGAGGCTTGGATTGAGTATTAGACACAGCCTTCCGTACGTGACTTTTAATAGAATTAACGGAGTCCTGGCATATATCGGACCCTCCGAGGATATAATCCACCCTCGAATTGGGGCTCAATTGAGGTGGTGGTTTGCTCAGAAGGGCCTCGATTTGTAGGCTTTTTCCTTCGGGAAATTTCCCAAGAATCATATCGACTCTTTTCTTGGGAGCTGACGATGGCGAGTCTGTCTCCTTCTCAGGTGATCTTTCGCGTTTCGGAGAGGTATCTCTGGGACCTCTTTTCCGGTAGGGTGGTGGTTTTTTGAGTTCCACGTCCTTTAGCTCTCCAGCTAAAAATTTAGCTGCCAACTGCCGTTGGAGGTCCCAACACTCTTCAGTTGAGTGTCCTTTTCGATCGTGATAAGAGCAGTGTTTGTTCTCGTCGTAGCCCTTTGACCAGGGGGTTTTACTTGTCGCGGAAACAGGTTTTTCCTGTTGGGCCTCCTCGACTGCAAAAGAATGCTCTCCATGGGTCTGATTATTTCGGAAGCTCCCCTTTTTAGAGGGTCCTTTTGCTTCCGGGGCTTTACCTTTCGGGTGATTCTGAGATTTCTTATGGATTTTATCTAGTGCAGCTGTTTCCTCTTCCAAGGTAATATATCTAGATGCTTTGTGAAGAGCATCATCGATAGTTGGGGGAGGATTGAGCATTAGCTCGGACCAGAATTCCGATTTGTACTAGAGGCCTCTTCTAAGGGCTTCGATGGCAACTTTGTCGTTGGGATTCGAGAGCTTAGTTCTCACTGCTCAAAATTTTTTGATATAGACCCGTAATGAGTCTCCCATTCCTTGTCTTATTTTCCAGAGGTCGGCCTCGGAAGCTTGCTTTAGGATATGGGTCGAGTACTACTTCATGAAGGCGTTGGTGAGCTGGTCAAAATTGTATATTGAGTTCGGCTCAAGGCTAGAAAACTATTCGAGAGCTGTTCCGACCAGGTTTTCGGCGAATGTCCTGCAGTAACCTGCCTCGCATTCTTCTCTCGTAAAGTGAGATTTCACGATAGCTAATCGGAAGGCTCTCAAATGAGCCTTAGGATCTGAGTTCCCATCATATTCAGGGATCCTAACTTTTCGGGTATCTCTTATGTAAGAGCTAGCAATTCTATCCGTGAATGAGGTCCCATGGGTTTCCTCAATCAAGCTCTCAATTTCGGGAGCTGAGCTCGTTTCCTTTTGGACTTGAGCATTCAACTTTTTGAGAGCTGCATGAGTTTTCTCCATATATCGGCGGATGGCCTCAGGTTCCTCTAGAGGAAGGATAGTTGGGTCGTCATTATGAATCTGATGGGGAGGTTCCTGACGGAGTCGAGCCTGGTTATTCTCCCAGGCATTTGGTGGGCTAAATTGCTCACTAGCTCTTGGGCTCTTTTAGGGATGCGACCAGTAGGGTGAGCTGTGGGATCAGCTTCCGTCCTTTGGTGACCATCCCGATTCGGGATCGCGCTCCCAGTTTGATAATCCGAAGCTGATGTTCTTCCCCCAGGAGGGAAAGATATTCCTTTTCCGGACCTGAAAACAGGTGGCGGAGGTGGCAAACGTGTGCTCTGCTCAGTAACCCGATTGGGCGCAGAGCTTGTTGTCGCTATGTTACTTCCCATAGCGCTGGTTACAGGTGGACGAATACAAGTGTTGTTCCAGCATGAGGTGTCTGGAGAACAGATTCTTGCCCATCTTGAACAGTGCTGTTAGGGGTAAAATCTATACATCCGCGAGGGAACGTGGGGTCGGTCAATCGATCTCGGAAAGTGACTCCCGAGCCCTGACGTTGCAGATGGCTGGGTTGTTGCGGTCAGAGATCTAGTTACCTCTTCAAATCGTTGCTGCCGAGCAGTTAGCTGTTGCAGCGTACGCTCATTCTCTTGAGCTCTGTCTACCAATTGCACCATCATTCGGCGGATCTCAGATAGCTGAGCCTCTGATTGATTCGGAGCGGGTTGACGCTGAGGGTTCTCGGGGGCTGTTATCCCGAAGCTCTTTCCACTGGAGGATCTCGGGTCAGTTATTCCAGTGGTGGTCTGGTTCGGTTGAGCATTAGCCGGAGGCTGTTGCTCGGATCATCTCCAATCCACCATGGTCTTTAATCGACCCGGATTGTCGATCATCCAAATCCTTCAAACGAAACTCGCCTTTTCTTCTTTCGCCGAACATTTTTCCTCGCATCAAGAAAACGCTTTCTAAAATAAGCGGAAAAATATTTGGACGATGCAACGCCTCGTCGAAATCATCCCAAAAGCAAACGACAATCTAAAACCCGTCTAAGCGAGAAATCTTTAGGCATCGAAGCATTGATCTCATTTTCTGTCAAACCATGTGAGTCACAGAATAATGTCAAGAACATTTGCAGCGAAAGAAAAATTGAGAACACAAAGCAGCAATAGAAAACACGTCCTCCATTCTCGCCGACTGATCCTATTGCTGATCATGTGGTTCATTCCGTCCGAGAAACCCGCTAAAACATTTTGCGACTAGATCTCGGTGAAATAACTTTTGGTAAAACTCCGCGAGTGACTACAAAAAAACCATCACCGAAGAATCAAAAACTAAGCGGAAAGGTTTCTTGAAAAATCTGCGGAAACATTGTTAACCCAATGCGTCGTGCCGATTTACTAAATTCATCGCCCGTTGCTTACGCGAGAAATCCTTCGTATAGTAAGGATCATGTCATAACGAAGTAACTTTCAAAGTAAACGTAATAGGTTTTGCGAAAAGTACTTTCCTTATAGCGAAAACCATGCTATACGATCCGGCACTGGGCGGCCAATCTAAACTTTGCTTCCTCGCGCCACGATCTGAAAGATCTCACTCTTTTGCTCTTCGGTTCACGAGCATCCGCTCTCATTCCTCCCAATTACATTCCAGAATGAAACCGCCCCGCAAGCGACTCCGCACGAGCTCTACATCGAGCTTTTTAGGCTCTGTCTCCCTCGTGTAAAAAAAAAAACAACTTCCATACAAAGGAAATTTTATAGGAAAATTTCATCGTATAAATCAAACCTACAATGGAAAAACGTTTTCTATAACCACGGGCATACTTGGCATATCAAGCTCGACAAACGTTACTTGGCTATTGTCCGATCACGCTTCACTTCAATGTCAAGTTTACATACCGACTCGACCTTTTCGATAGCACGAAAGTGTCGTGGTCTAATCCTCTACCAAATATGACCTTGGCTGTGCGGCTGAACACAACCTTCACGCCTAGCCAATACTTTCAACGGATAATGCAAACTTGTCGAAAATCGGCTAAGTTCTGTATTTTCGCGATTCACTCTATTCCCGAAGCAAGTTGCCTACAAAATCCGACGTATAAGAAAACACTCGTATCAGAGCTCCTAAAGCCGTACAAATCTTGGAAGGTCAACACTTCACAAAGCACCGTAACGAAAAACGCTTCGTTCGGGGAAACAACTTACACGAACTCTCGGTCCTAATTGCTGTAGCACAAATCATAAAACTACCTAACATCCAAACAGGAATGTAAGTTTTAATTGCGAATATCCGCAAACGAACCAAAGTGTTCCTGCAAAGCAGGGTTAAAACAAAACCCTCCAACACCGCGCAACATGATCGAGCCCGCAAATGTTCCGAACACGAAACGCGGCATATAAAATAAAAACCAACTTTCGGCACTGCGAGACGTCGCAGACGCCAGGAGATTAGTTTTTCGACATAAATACCTTCCTCGATAAAGTCATTTTCTTGGAAGACCTAACAGTCCGTCCGAGACTAGAAAATTACGCAAAACTTCTTGACGTACGTATCCTTCGCGAAGGCCAAAACTACGTAAACATTTACCGCCTAAAAAGTTTGTTGCTGATCACAACAAACTCGCAACAGTTCTAAACAAACTTAAGTTATCTCGCAGAGATAGCTCTCGAACACCCGACACAAGGGTAATAGCGCTATAAAAGAAATCCAAACTTTTGGTCAGCACTTCCGGGCAACTTTGAAATTGTTCCCGGTGAGATGCTCGGTTCCAACCAGACGAATCGTATAAGCCGAGAACCTATCACGGATTCTAAATTGGTATGGATACAGGTTCAAATCGCAATAGGCAAAACGAAGGCCGACTAGTCATCGCATAGCCTCAATCCGAAAGTAAACCTAGGTCTTGCCCTAAATCCAGCACACTGGTCGCTAACGTCTCAAGGCATGAATCGAGATCCTAAAGGCATGTCTCTTCGTCTATATCTAAACGCTCACTCGATTTACTAAACATCCTAAAACGAGCAAATGAACAAGGCGATACACTAAGGGAAAAAGGAATGCGAGACGACAACTCGCGGACCTCCCTCAATATCAACTCATATTCTTCCCGCTACATTCATACGAATAAAACCACGATCTTAAAAACGTAAACTGATTTTTAATAAAGCTGCAAAAGCGGCAGGGACTCAGAGCCGCACACGGCCAGTCCGAAAACTATAACGGCCACGCTTGGCCAGACCAAACGGCCTACGAGGCTAGTCTCAAGGCCGGCAAAGGTCCAGATGCCATCGACATCAATATGCTCGATAACTCCTAGACGACACATAACTAGACTATAAAGGTCTCACTGCGAAACAGGTCATACGAACCTTAACTCCAAAACGAACTACGAAAGGCTTGATCCCCTCAAAAGGGTACGTAGGCAGCCTTCACAAGGCGCAGCCCTAATCTTAAACGCTTTCCGCTCCCTGGAGAGTGGAAAGATCACTTTTAACGGACCTTTCCGACCATTAATTCCGCCTAACTTAACTAAAAATGGTTAACCACTCGCAAGAACCTTACGCTAAAGGCTCAAGATCCTTACGAGCTGGGGGGCTAACTGTTGGGGTCAAAATCGGTACGACGGAATCAACGGCCGAAACTCCCCGCAGAAATATAAAAGGAATTGTTTTATAAAACTCGAAGAATCGTTTTATAAAACTCGAGGATCGTTTTATAAAACTCGAGGACCGTTTTCTAAAACTCGATAATCGTTTTATAAAACTCGAGGATCGTTTTATAAAACTCGAAGAATCGTTTTATAAAACTCGAAGAATCATTTTATAAAACTCGAGAATCGTTTTATAATACTCGAGGATTGTTTTATAAAACTCGAGAATCGTTTTATAAAACTCGAAAAATCATTTTATAAAACTTGAGAATCGTTTTATAAAACTCGAAGAATCGTTTTATAAAACTCGAGAATCATTTTATAAAACTCGAAGACCGTTTTATAAAACTCGAGAATCGTTTTAGAAAATTCGAGAATCGTTTTATAAACCTCGAGAATCGTTTTACAAAACTCGAGAATCGTTTTATAAAACTCGAGAATCGTTTTATAAAACTCGAAGAATCGTTTTATAAAACTCGAGAATCGTTTTATAAAACTCAAAGAATCGTTTTATAAAACTCGAGAATCGTTTTATAAAACTCGAAGACCGTTTTATAAAACTTGAGAATCGTTTTATAAAACTCGAGAATCGTTTTATAAAACTCAAGAATCGTTTTATAAAACTCGAGAATCATTTTATAAAGCTCGAGAATCATTTTATAAAACTCTAGAATCGTTTTATAAAACTCGAAGATCGTTTTATAAAAACTCGAAGAATCGTTTTATAAAACTCGAGAATCATTTTATAAAACTCGAGAATCGTTTTATAAAACTCGAAGATCGTTTTATAAAACTCGAGAATCGTTTTACAAAATCGCGAAAAACCGAAACCGCCGCAAGACGCGAACTAGTCACGACTAGTTCGCCTGCTGGCGAACTAAGCCGAGCTGGCTTAGTTCGCCGGCAGGCGAACTAGGAGCCTCCCGACTAGTTCGCCAGCTGGCGAACTAGGATCTTCCCGAGTAGTTCGCCTGCTGGCGAACTAAGCCAGCTCGGCTTAGTTCGCCAGCAGGCGAACTAGGAACCTCCCGACTAGCTGGCTTAGTTCGCCAGCAGGCGAACTAGAGACTCCCCAACGGCGAACTAAGAGGTGCTGACTTTGCCCATAGGTTCTTATTGCCTAGTTCGCCATATGGCGACCTAGCCAAGCTGAACTAGCTCGCCGTACGTCGAGCCGACCATCCCGAGCCTCGATCTCCCACATCCTTGATGCAAGGCATACGTCCTTCAACACGATCGTATTCCGAATCACGGTCGAAATGTCTCCCGTTTCGTCTCGATCCGTCCTATCGTTCGAGTTTTACGATAAAAACCGTAAAACTTTGTTTTCTCGAAAAGAACTCGAGTAAATTGTATAAAACGGCAACGGTTAAACGAATCATCAAATATTGCCTAAACTATACGATTTATTCGAGATTTTTCGTAAAAATCGTACAAAACGCGTTTTTAATAAGACCCCGAGTAAATCGTAGAAAATGGCAACGATTAATCGAAACATCGAACATTGCTTAGCTTTACGATTAACTCGAGAAACGTATCTAAAAACAGCATCGTATCAGGAAACGATCTCGTCTAAAGTCGTACAACGGATTTATCGCAAAACGGCTCGGAAATTCATACAACTCAATAAAAGCAACTCGCGGCTTTAAACGAAGTCCAACCCGAAGATACGACGACGTTTTGGCGATTTACTCGCAGAAACAAGATAAATGTCAAACTTGAAGATAAATGTCAAGTTTGAGGATAAATAGAAGATTTCCGCGGGAAAAAAGGAAAGATCGAGATAAATGGAAGATTCCCATTAAACTCGAATCTGGGCGAAATGGAAAGACTAAACCGCCTAGGAAGGGAGTATATAAGCAAGAGGCATAGGGCAGAATCAAAGGGACAAATTTCAGAGCTCTCATCTGAGACTTTTACAACTTTTCTAGACTTAGAATTTTCCGCACTTAGAAACTTAGGCTTTTTCTCGACAAGTTCGGTTTCTATGACTGGCGCCCAATTACTAGACGAACTCGCCCAGGCAGTTCAATCTCTGGTCCAGATCTACCAACTGAACTACGTTCGAATTGATCCCCGAAAGGGGTACGTAGGCAGCCTTTCATAAGGTTCAGTCTGAAATCAATCAAACATTTTTTCCTATCTTTTTCCGTCTTTCGTTATCGAGCTGCGACTCGACTAGATCTAGGGTTTTATGTTTGTAACGCGCTGATGGCCCCTGCGGACAAAGCCTTTGTAATTCCTTGTAATGATCGCAACGCTCTTACGCGAATCGGAAATAAGATCGACTTTCTTTATAAATTCATTTTATTGCGTTTTTCATATTTTTCCGCATTTATTTGGTTACTTGTCATTGGCTTTCGCAGAGATCCGGTTCCTCTGGGAAATTAGGGTTTTCCTAAGTTTCCTTATTTAACGGAAATCGACAAGTGTGAATCTCGGTTCCCACATTTATTGCCATCAATTCACCCAAAAACCATGAACAACTGCTCTCTCAAAATCGATCGACATAGTTCACATCGTGTCGACTGATACTGTCCTCCAGAAATCGATTGACACAATTCTTTTCGTGTAGATCAATACTAATCTCCCGAAATCGATCGAGACAATGCGTTATGTGTCGACCAAGACTGTTTACCTCGATTTTGTCTAAACCCCCTTGATCGTCACATTTCCTTCTATGTCGATCGACACAATTCATCTTCTGTCGATCGACACCAACTTTTCAACAACGATCGACACTATTCGCGGAAAGACATAGAAGGTTGACTTTGAGCTGGAACCGATATATATCTCTCTTATGAGTCAGCATCCCTTTCATGGCCTTCCTGAAGAGAAACCCCTGGATCATATCGACATGTTTGAAGAACAAGTATGGGATCTCTTTAATGTAGTCCCTGAAGACCACCACTTCTGCGAAGTCTTCCCATACACTCTTGCTGGAGAAGCAGCATATTGGTTCAATGAATTGCAACCAGAATCCCTCAAGACCTGGATTGATATCATGAGAATATTTTTCATGGGAGTATTTTTCAACAAATTTCTCTATGATGCTCCAGAATATCTTAAGATAGTGATGGGGTCAATGACGAGACATATGCTAGAGAATGATGAACAACATGGATCTGGAGGGACGAGTAGAGTAGAAGAAGTCCGTATTGATGATACAACCTCCACATCGATACCACAATATCGAAATCGATCGATACTATGATCACATCATCGATCGACACTGATAATCTGATGTCGACTGATACTGTTCATCTAAACACTATTCATCAAGTCTCGACAGATGCCACTTGCAGAAAAGAGAAGGTTGAAGTGCTCATACTTAAGTTTGATGAGAATCGAATGTTAAGAGACAGAGAAGGTCGACCTCGCAACAGCTTAGGAGAGTTATTTAATGCACATGGTGCTGTGATTCCTTATGTGATTGCTGTTGCAGAGACGAATACTTTTGAGCTGAACCATCAGTGGTATGACTGGGGAAGGGAAGACCCTTGCCAAGGTCTTCCTCATGAAGATCCTAGAAACCATATCAAAGAACTTGAGGAACTAGCTTCCGCCAGCGAGCAGAACAAAGTATTTGTAGACCATATTATCTGCAAGATTTTCCCTTACTCTTTATCTGGAGATGCATTTAGCTGGTTCAGTCAGTTTCAGCTAAGATTCTTAACCTGTTGGGAGGACATTAAAACCTCCTTCCTCAACAAATTTTTCGATGAAGTCGCAGCAGCTCGAGTAAAAGAGATAAATGATAAGTCGGACAAGATCTATGCCATGTGGGGAATAAATAGAGAAGATTATCTTCCAAGCCACTTTTTTGAATACGTTCTAGAAACGTATAATAAATATCATAGTTCTGGAGAGCTGAGAAGAGTAGACGATATTGTTATTGGAGACTCGATCCCACTATCGAACGACAACTATAACTCAGAATTGATCGCCGGTGCTACCTCAGAAACGATCGATAGCAGTATCTCAGCATCGATCGACAGAAACCCATGTTCCAGATTGAAACCTATTCCTGAAAGTTCGGGTTGTCATTTACGACACTGCAGACTCGACATAGGAGAGCGCAGATGAATCAAGCTGTTATCTTCCCTCAGAAGTAAACAGAGAAATTACCATGGAAAATTCCTTGGAGGTAGAAGAAATCTTGGATGTTGGTGTCAAAAACCGTAATCTCGAAATCAACGTCTACGATAACTTCTATAAAAGATGGAATCATTGCTTTCCGCAAGAATCGTTTTATAAAACTCGAAGAATCGTTTTATAAAACTCGAGAATCGTTTTATAAAACTCGAAGAATCGTTTTATAAAACTCGAGAATCGTTTTATAAAACTTGAAGAATCGTTTTATAAAACTTGAAGGATCGTTTTATAAAACTCAAAGAATCGTTTTATAAAACTAGAGAATCGTTTTCTAAAACTCGAAGAATCGCTTTATAAAACTCGAGAATCGTTTTATAAAACTCGAAGGATCATTTTATAAAACTCGGAGAATCAATTTATAGAGCTCGAAGAATCGTTTTATAAAACTCGAAGAATCGTTTTATAAAACTCGAGAATCGTTTTATAAAACTCGAAGAATCGTTTTATAAAACTCGAGAATCGTTTTATAAAACTCGAGAATCATTCTATAAAACTCGAGGATCGTTTAATAAAACTCGAGAATTGTTTTATAAAACTCGAGAATCGTTTCATAAAACTCTGGAATCGT
>CAKOAT010088600.1:2192-37836 GCA_932364175.1 Eruca vesicaria subsp. sativa | reverse complement strand
CATTTTAGGAATCTTTCCGTTTTTCTGTTAGCGAGCTGCGTCTCAATTAGGGTTTTCTAAGTTCTTACGTTTACGGCTACTCTTTTTGTAACCAGTTCAACGCAGATTCGGAATAAGAACCTTCTTGCTTTCAAACCTCTCTTATTTTCGTTTTTATTCTAAGTGTTTTAGTCATCTTAATCTTTGTTGTGCGGTTCTCACAGATAGCCGGTTCCTCTGGAAACTTAGGATTTTCCCGAAGTTTCCTTATTTACGATTTATTTGACAGTAGGGTGAAATCGACTCCCACAATCAAAGACGCCCAAGTAGAAAGTTTCGTATGGAGAAACATAGTCTGTAGACATGGAGTACCACACGAAATCGTAACGGATCATGGATCTCAATTTATCTCGACTAGATTCGAAGCTTTTTGCGAAAAATGGAAGATACGATTGACAAAATCGACTCCAAGATATCCTCAAGGCAACGGAAAAGCCGAGACTATTAATAGAACTATCCTCGACGGTCTCAAGAAACGCCTCGACGCCAAAAAGGGAAAGTGGGCCGAAGAGCTCGAAGGAGTTTTATGGTCACACCGCACAACCCCGAGGCGAGCAACGGGCGAAACTCCTTTTGCCCTCGTGTATGGAACGGAATGCATGATTCCCGCAGAAGTCGAATTTCCAGGAGTTCGCAGAAGGCTGCTCCCAGAAAGAGAAGAGGCAAACAACTTAATGCTTCTCAATGAAATTGATCTGATTAACGAACGGCGGGATCAGGCACTCGTTCGAATTCAAAACTATCAGCAAGCGGCCGCAAAGTACTATAACGCAAAAGTACGCAGTCGCAGATTTCACGAGTGCGAACTAGTCTTACGAAAAGTCTTCTAAAACACCGCAGTACGAAATGCCGGTAAACTGGGAGCAAACTGGGAAGGACCATACAAGGTCATAAAAGTAGTCCGGCTTGGAGCATACGAAATTGCAAACATGCAGGGCATCAAAATTCCCAGATCATGGAACGCGATGCATCTCAAATAATACTATCACTAGGCGGCACGCCCGCAGAACACTGAACTACGAGACGGCTTGATCCCCTTAAAGGGTACGTAGGCATCTTGTCGCAAAGCAAGACCAGCCGTCCCCCCCCCCTCGTTAAAAAGGGGGGGGGGAGTAGGTGAGTATATGTATTCTCGTATACTCCCGAAATTTCAAACTCGAAATTTCTCGAACTTTTTTCAACCAACAAAAAAAACGACATTCTGAATGTAGCGAGACGTCGCCAATGTTCGGAAAACCGTTCCTTCCCAAAAATAACAAACAGTCCGCACGCGACTATAAAACATACACAACTTCTTAATATATAATCCCTTCGCGAAGGTCCAAGCTATGTAAACATCTATCACTTAAAAATAGTTTGTTGCTGATCACAACAAACTCGCAACAGTCCTAAACAAACTTAAGTTATCTCGCAGAGATAGCTCTCGAACACCCAACACAAGGGTAATAGCGCTATAAAAGAAATCCAAACTTTTGGTCAGCACTGCCGGGCAACTTAGAAATTGTTCCCGGTGATATGCTCGGTTCCAACCAGACGAATCGTATAAGCCGAGAACATATCGCGGATTCTAAATCGGTATGGAATCAGGTTAAAATCGCAACAGGAAAAACGAAAGCCGACTAGTCATCGCACAGCCTCAATCGGAAAGTAAACCTAGGTCTTGCCCTAAACCCAGCACACTGGTCGCTAACGTCTCAAGGCATGAATCGAGATCCTAAAGGCATGTCTCTTCGTCTATATCTAAACGTTCACTCGATTTGCTAAACATCTTCAAACGAGCAAACGAATAAGTCGATACCCTAGGGGAAAGGAATGCGAGACAACAACTCGCGGACCTCCCTCAATATCAACTCGAAGCAACAAGTTTAAATGAAAAGCTGATTGTTCATTACAAAAACAAAAGTTGCCGAAGCAACGAGGGATTCAAAGCCATAAAAGGCCAGTCCCAAAAAAGTACAAAAGCCATAGTCAGCCAAACGCATAAAGATCTAATTTTTAAGTCCCGTACGAGACTACATCCTCAAACATCCTCCGCACACGGAGCCTCATCCTCATCCATCGCATTACCTTCACCTTCGACAGCAACCTCCGGGTCGTCGTTCTCGTCCGCATCAAGCTGAGGCACGTTTTCGGCAGCAAGAGTTAGATCGGAATCACTTCCCTCGACAGGAATAGATCCTTCAGTCACGCGGACAGCCGATTCCTCAAAACTCTTCATCCTGCGCTGAAGTCTGCGCAGCTCCGAAGCCTTGGACTTCTTTGCATCCTTCGCCTTGATCAGAGAGATCGCGGTCTTTCCGAGATTGCGCTCCATATCGCTAATCCTAGCCTCGAACCGAGACACCTCCGCGGAATGCACTTCTTCTATCACCTTCAGTTTCCCCTCGAGCTAAGAAGACCTCTCCTGCGACTCGGCTAACTCCTTGGCTAAAAGCTCGACTTCGGACCCACACTCTTTGATCATCCCATCAATCAACGAAACAAACTAGAAAAACTAAGATAGATGGTCAGATATGAATATATTCTTTAAAACGTATGCTTGCGAACCTGTAGCTTGGTACGCTGTTGCGACAACGATACCAAGCTCGGCGCCTTGCTAGACGAAGCTCCGGTCTCGGGACCCTTCATGCCTCTCTTTCTCGTGGGAGCATCAGGGTTCGGACGAGTTCTCTTGCGGCCCTTGGCTGAAGCAGGCAGCATCGCGCTAAGCGCCGGAAGTCCCAGAACAATCACCTCTTGGCCGGAGGAGGAGGCCTCAGAATCGTAACCGGGTCAACCGCAGTAGGAGCTGCAACGGGTTTGACTGCGACAGGAGTCGTAACCGATTCGACGACGGTGAGAGCCGCAACCGGTTTAACCGCGGTAGGAGCCACGACCGATTCTACAATGGTGGGAGCTGCGACCGTTCCGACCTCAGCAGAAATAGCAACATTTTCGGCTGCAACAAGGGGCGGAACAGCAGACACACCCGACGGTTCAATAGCAATGCCCGTCGAGGAGTCCACCATCGTATCCATCGTTTCGTCCAAAATAGCCTTGACCTCTCTCGAAAGAAAAAATGGATCCACCAGGGGTACGCCACTCGACACGGCATCCTCCTCATCATCGCTGCAGTCCATCTCGTCTTGAAACAAGAGAAACTCGGAAATCCGAGCATCCTGCGGATGTGCCATAGGGTTGTCTCCAGATGGGACCTCACAGTTTTGTTGATCACCTTGGGAAGAAGACATCTTGAAATTTTTCTAGAGAGAAGTTGGAGAGAAACTTGAGAGATGGAAGATATAAGAAGTGATGATCCAATACTTATAGAAAAGAAGAGCCTTTCCCTCGTAATAAGACAAATCGCAGCCGTAGATTCCGATTAAAGCAACTCCATTCACCCGCAAAAACTTTCTCCAGAATTTGCGAGCTGCGGGGGCTAACTGTTGGTGTCAAAAACCGTAATCTCGAAATCAACGTCTACGATAACTTATATAAAAGATGGAATCATTGCTTTCCGCAAGAATCGTTTTATCAAAACTCGAAGAATCGTTTATAAAACTTGAAGGATCGTTTTATAAAATTCGAAGAATCGTTTTATAAAACTCGAAAATCGTTTTATAAAAATCGAAGAATTGTTTTATAAAACTTGAAGGATCGTTTTATAAAACTCGAAGAATCGTTTTATAGAACTCGATAATCGTTTTATAAAACTCGAAGAATCGTTTTATAAAACTCGAAGGATCGTTTTATAAAACTCGGAGAATCGTTTTATGAAACTCGAAGAATCGTTTTATAAAACTCGAAGAATCATTTTACAAAACCGCAAAAAAATGAAACCGCTGTAAAACGTGAACTAGCTTCATCCCGGCTAGTTCGCCCAACGACGAGCTAAGCCAAGCCGGCTTAGTTCGCCGGTGGGCGAACTAGCCTCGTCCCGGCTAGTTCGCCCAACAGCGAACTAAGCCATGACCGGCTTAGTTCGCCGTTGGGCGAACTAGCCCCATCCCGGCTAGTTCGCCCAACGGCGAACTAAGCCATAACCGGCTTAGTTCTCTGTTGGGCGAACTAGCCACGTCCCGGCTAGTTCGCCCAACGGCGAACTAGGCCATGACCGGGTTAGTTCGCCGTTGGGCGAACTAGCCACGTCCCGGCTAGTTCGCCCAACGGCGAACTAGCCTCGTCCCGGCTAGTTTGCCGTTGGGCGAACTAGCCCCGTCCCGACTAGTTCGCCCGATGGCGAACTAGCCCCGTCCCGGATAATTCGCCGTTGGGCGAACTAGGAGCATCCCGGACAACTCATCGACCGGAGAGCTGGACCGATCCGGCTTGGTTCACCGTACGTCGAACCGACCATCTCGAGCCTCGATTTTCTCGTATCCCCGATTCAGTGCTTACGTCCTTCGGCACGTTCGTGTTCCAAACCACGGTCAAAATGTCTCCCTTTTCGTCTCGATCCGACCTATCATTCGTGTTTTACGATAAAAACCGTAAAACTTTGTTTCCTCGGAAAGAACTCGAGGAAATTGTATAAAACGGCAACGGTTAAACGAAACACCGAACATTGCCTAAACTATACGATTCATTCGAGATTTTCTGCTAAAATCATAAAAACGCGTTTTTAATAAAAATGTCGAGAAAATCGTAAAAGAACGGCAACGATTAACCAAGAAACGAAACGTAGCTAAACTTTACGATTAACTCGGGGAAATTACTAAAAACGGCATCGGATCAGGAAACGATCTCGTATAAAGTCGTAAAACGGATTTATCGTAAAACGGCCCGAAAGGTCCTAAAATAGAATAAAAGTCCATCTCGCGATCTTAACGAAATCAAACCCGAAAATACGATAACGTTTTGACGGTTTACTCGTAGAAGGAAGATAAATGTCAAGTTTGAAGACAAAAGGCAAGTTTGAAGATAAATAGAAGATTTCCGCGGGAGAAAAGGAAGGATTGAGAAAAATGGAAGATTCTTGACAAACTCGAATCTGGGCAAAATGGAAAGACTGAACCGCCTGGGAGAGGAGTATATAAGCCAGAGACATGGGGCAAGAGCAAGGGGACGAAAATCAGACCTAAAAAGGCGGCTGTTAGTTTAGGAACCTAGGACTTAGCGTTTAAACTAGGAATCTAGATCCTAAGAACGTTTCGACGTCTAAGTTCTTCAATTCTCTTTTGTAACAGTTGTCGATTTCTTACTAAATAAAAGCTTTCATACAAATTCTTTATTCTCTGTTCTTCGTTGTTCATCCATATTCTGTTAATTTCGTTTGTTTTAGTGATTTCCGCAGAGATCCAGGACCTCGGGAAAATTAGGGTTTTTCTCTAAGTTTCCATATTTGACGGAAAATCGACAGTGTGGATTTCGGTTCCCACATTGGAGTTAGAGGAGGAAGAAAAGCTTGAATATCTGGATTATGGTAGGGAACTGACTCTAGGAGATATTTTGGAGTTGGAAACATGGCTTGAGCGGATACTTGATAATGAAGGGAGTACTTGGGGAAAAGATTTGGAGTCTTCGTCAAAGGATTGCATCGATCGATACCAACCTAATGGAATCGATCGATACCTGCCAAACATCGCCGATCGACACCCACCTGATGATATCGATTGACAACCAGGGATGGATGAGCTACTAGGATACACAGTTGAGATGAAATCGATTGAGGAGAGAATGCACAAGTCTGAGACCTCTCACCTTGTTGTCCCTAACATCTGAAACGACCAATCTTTGCAGAAGAAACTGCTGGGTTTCAAAAAAGAGTGAAAAAGACACATGATCCTAGGAAAACTGTGGTTCCTTGCGCAGTATTAGAAGCTGATTTTTGCTATCCCACCAGATAGAAGTGTGCAACCAAGTTCCTACATTAGGATATTGGATGATCATCAGCACGTGGATGCTTCTCAGAAAGGATTGAGATGTAGAGGTGAAATCGAGAAAGGTTCAACAGAAGCAGCATCGATAGCCATAGACCAGATACCATCGATCGACAATGGTAAGATACCATCGACCGATATAGGTCAGATACCATCGATCAATACAACAAGTTCATTGTCGATCGACATCCTTCGGGTATCTCAGCACGCAGAGACAGAAGCAGACAAGTCTTGGGGAAATAAGAGGATGAATTGGAAGAAGAGGAAAAGGATCAAGGGAGATCTTCAATTATCATTCACTCCTCACTTCTCTGATGGTGTCAGGAAACCCAGAGTGCGCAGCAAATTCTTCTCACAGCCTTTTGCAAAGCTTAAAGCACTACTTATCACTGAGATGGTAGAAAAAGAAGAAAATTCTATGGAGGAAGCTTTCACACAAGAATGATAAAGCTTCAGAGTGTAAAAATTGAGACTTGTTTTGGAGCGAGTTCTCATCCTCATCCGGACTAAAATAAGCGTTGAGTGGGAGGCAACCCACTGTTAAGTTTGTTTTAAATTTGGTTTTAATTTCATTTACTACTAATTTTTCGTTTTATTTATTTATTCAGGTTAAAAAAACAGTGAAATCACTGTAGCATCGATCGATACTGTAGCAGTCTCATCGATCGATACTGTAGCAGTCCCGTCGAACAGCACTGTAGCTATGTCACTGTAGCAGTTACTGTTCATCGATTTTTTTTTCTTATTATTTTCTATTTGTGTTTTAATTTATTTTTACTTACTATTTATGTTTTCTTTATGCTTGACCCGAGGACGACGAGTTCTACAACAAGCATCGATCGATCGACAGAGCATTACGAGTATCGTTCGATCACCACTTAACTGTGTTGATCGACGCTCACCATCAACGAGCAGGTATACCATTTTTCCTTGTTCAATTTGGTGCTTGTGATTTATTTCTCCACCGATCTTAGACTTTATAACACTAGCGATAGTGTTGTTTAAGTCTGGGGGAGGTTCTACTAATATTTTGTTTTTTGAGTTTTATGTCTAAAATCCAAGGAGATATTACCTTCTTATCGAACGACGAGAACATGTCGATATCGACACAACATCACCTAAAACGATCGAGGCATCCATTTACACATCGATCGATACTATTTCCGGTCAGGTTTGTTCTTCCTTGTTCAATTAAGTCCTTATGATTTTTTTTTCCTACATAACTCTGGCTGTTTTACACTGGGACAGTGTAATTTAAGTCTGGGGGGATGTTTAGTGATACTTGTTTATTGTGAGTCTTACAAAAATGTTTGCAAAATACTATTTTATTGAGCTAAAGAAGCGGATTATGATCGTTTTAAATTTTTTCTTATTATCTAACAACACTATAGCACCATTCTTAGATCTGTTGACAGCAAAGTATACTAGAGATACTAAAGTGGATCATCCATCACACGCTTAGAATGTTTGAAGGAACCGAAGCTGACCTCCAACCCTAATTTGACTAATTTGCTTGCTTTGGGGCTTGGTATACATTGGATCAGATTCCTCCTTCAGATCTGAAAGGTATAAGTCTGTAAACTTTTGGTTTCCTTCTCTCCTCTCTTCAGCATCTAAGAAACGAAAAGATTGAGATGATTTCCAGAGATGCAGAGGGGTAGGTACATTAACAATGACCCCACTATTTTAATTCAAAAGAATGATCACACATTGTGGAAGCCAGGGGTAAGTACATTACTGATGACCCCATTATTCGCCTACACTTTGTCAAAATATAAATCAATAAGGTGAACAAGATGCAAGGCATTAGTACTTGTCTTAGTTCACTGGCATTGAATTAGAAAAGATTCAGAGAAGAGGGATATAGGGAGAAAAGAAACCATAATATGACTACCTGTTTACTCAGATACCTGCTGGAGTAAGAGTCCAAGTATCCTTTGATCGATACTCCTAAGGTAAGGCCTGCACTTTATTTTATGTTAAGAAATGAGGTTAGTAGAGAGGTGAGTCAAGCTAGTATTTGCTAAGTTGCTGGTAGAATGTATTTGGTTGCTAAGCTAGGATCTGGCATATAAAGTATCTCTGAAGTTAGCACTTATTTGATGTGGTTGTAACATAGTAGAGCTGATAGTATTAAGTTAAAGATTTTGTGAGTCCCTGTGATTTCAAACCTCTTATAGAGAGACTGCGTGTTTGTTTTGCTTGAGGACAAGCAAAAGGGTAAGTCTGGGGGAGTTGATATACCATGGATTTTACCCCATTATTAGCCATGGTATATAAGTTTTTTAAGATATATTTATTATATTTTGGAGTATTTTTAGAGTATTTACAGGCTCAGGTACGTTGAGGAAAAATATGGTGATTTTGGTGTCTTTTGGAGTTCTTTGAGTGCAGGACTGCACAGACCCATCAGATGTTTATCTATGTATGGAGATCTTCCCACCGTTATATTTCTCCCATCTTTTGACACAAGATATATATTTGAGTTAGCTTTCCAATGCCGCCGGTTTGAGGTCAATCAGCATCATGTAGAAGAAGTTATGTTTGTTTTACTGAAGAGTGGTCAGTCTGTCTCGCAAGTGGAAGCTGTTGAGAAGTTAAAGAAGAATCGATTGATGCAACACACTTGGTGTCGATCGATGCAACACACTTGGTGTTGATTTATGGAGAACCCAGAAAGCGGGCCGAGTATATTCAAGACCGACTTGAACCCAGGAGTTACCACAAATTACTAGAATTCCCTTGGATGACTAGAAATCCTATATATCTGTTTTGTAAGCCATTGTTGATGGCCGGAGATTACCTATACTTTCTATTGTTCTTGGTCTAAGTTCTAGGAGAGAAGGGAGGAACTCCATAAGAGTCCTCCCGGAACTCCTTTGTTTCTTTGCTTCTTTATTGCTTTTTATATTTTATTTATTCTATATTTTACATCAATTCTTTTTATGATTTCTTTGACAAACTTCATGTTAGAGTAGATACATCTGTTAGGTTTAGGGCTTAAATAGGTTAGTGGGATTAGCCCCAACTATAGGATTTCTAGTTGTGATACTCATTAACAAGATGTTTTAATTGCTCATGGTTCTAGAGTAGCTAACTATAAACATTGAATCCCGGATTATTTAGGTTGGATTATAGACATTTAAGTGATACTGAATATCCTGAACACATCCCTGTTAAGCTAATATTTATTAGAAATATAACTGATACGATTTGATTTAGAAATCTTTAGTGAGTTTATGTTAACTCGTGTGTATTGCTTGACCGGACTCATCGATCGATCTTCCTAACAGAAATCGATCCATGATGATTTTAGTGTATCGGTCGATGTTCCTATCAAATAATTGATCGATGCTGTCAAGTGCAACCATCCGGTTATTAGACTTATTTATTTGAACGTTAGTTTAGATAATTTGTTAAACAAAATAGTTAATGCTCTATAGTATCTCGCAACCAACTGAATAGCATCCTATAGGATTATAATCCCAATACCTGAATAGAAACCCTAGATCTAGCAATCATCCTTCCATCAAAAAACTTCTTGCCTAGTTGAATAATTATTTTATTCATCTTGGTTACTGTTTTATTGCTTGCTATATTTATTGCTTTATAGTTATTTATCGTTTTATTATTGTACTTGCCTAGATTACTTAACTGGTTAGATTTGATTGGTTCCTAGCTCCTTGTGATTCTATCCCTAAGTACTACAACTGAACCTCTTATTTGAAAGAGTAATTCACTCCTTATGGTAATTTGAGTGATATTAACAACCAAAATGAACTCTTAATGCATCTAAAAAATGAAATTTTCTCATCATTCTTATATCTTATGCCAGAATACTGAATCTCTCTCACTTTCTATCTATATTCATCAAAAAAAAATCCAAGCTTTTTGATTCCAAATTTTTAAGGGTCATATAGTCATTCAAGCTCACGATTTCTGGCCATTAACAATTGAGTAGATGTTCTGGTGAAGTTGTGTGTGCTTGGAGAACTAAGCAAGATCTATCAGTGGTTGTTGAAGGTATGAATTGATTTTTTTCCCAGATTTTTTCGTTAGAAGACTTAAGTAATTTAAGATAAGTTTTTTAACTCTCAAAAGTGTTAAATAATTTCAAGAAGATTATAATGAGTACATGAAAATGAAGTTGGAAGACTTTGTTGTTTATAATTACAAAATTTATTGGTTTTAGTTCTTAAAAGACTTTGTTGGTTTTACTTCTTAGAAGTTAAAAGTGATGAATAACTAATATAAGTTAATGAGAAGAAGTTGTTTATAGTTACAAACTTATATGTTTTTGCAGAGTATATGAGATCCAAAGATGAGAAAAACTACACAATGAACATCATGTTTTGAATTTGAAGGCCATTGAAGTTATTTATTTCATTGATTTGTAAAAGTGGAAAACAAATTGTTTGCACATATATTACATCTTGAGAAACAGCATTACTGATTTTACAAATATAGAACCATACTTTTATTCTACTCATGTTTACTTTAATAATGTAAAGTAATTTTGGACAATAAACATATTTACCATATTTTTCATTAATATTTCTGCAAATTTACAAAAAAAAAAGCACAACTAAAAAGTACACATACAAATCACAAGACATACCACAAACAAAACTATTATAGACCATTCTTCCACAAAGACAAGCTTGGACTCCAATTGAATTGAGAGAAGATGTCAGAAGACTTAAGACTACGCCAGAAGACTTCCAAGACAGTCTTGTGAACATCTTCTGAAAGTCTTCTGTAAGTCTTCCGATGTCTGACTCAGATCTGAAAAAACTTGCAAAAACAAGATAGATTAGTAAGAAAGATAAGGTAAAAATGAAAAATTGATATAAATTTTGGTGCTTTCATGTTTAAAGAGATTAAAGAGAGGTTGGAAAATTTTAGTAAGGAAAAAAGCTAAGAGCTTTATGCAACAAGAGATTACTAAATGAAGAAAAAACATTAATACTTACCAAAACGCTGAGATCTGTTGTAAAAGAGGAGACATGGAAGAAGACTACGTCAGAAGACGTAAGACTATGTCAGAAGACTTAAAACTACATCAGAAGACTTAAGACTACGTTAGAATATTTAAAACTACGCCAGAAGACTTCCGGGGAAAGTCTTCTGAACGTCTTCTAAAAGTCTTCCAATATCTGACTCAGATCTGAAAAAACCTGCATATCAAAAAACGTTCAAATGACAACAATACATAGAAAAAAATAAAAAAAAAATGTTTTAAAGCTTCAAAAATAACTAAAACAATCACATTATGTTGAATCTATAACTTATTAAAATCTAATATATAAAAGACAACAAAATACATATAAAAAATTTATAGATCTACTTTTAAATGAGTGAAAGATGAGGTTTGTGTAATGAAAAACCTGGAAAAACAATAAAATAGTGAGAAACACAAAAATGAGAAATTGATATAATTTTGTTGTTATCAAATTCAAATAGTTTAGAGAGAGGTTAGATAATTTTAGAGTGAGAAATATTACATTTTTGTTGCCTCCATTTGAGAGGAGGAAAGAGTGTGTGTAAATTTTTATTTATATAGGAAGATAAAAATTCCAATTAGGTTAAATATTTTCGATACTGGAGACTTTAGAAGACTTATATGAAAGTCTTCCAAGAAGTCTTCTAGACCCTAAATTTACTATTCACCCAAAAGACTTACTTTGAAGAATTACTATTCGCTCAAAAGATTTATTATTTATCCAGAAAAATTACTATTTACCTAGAAGACTTACTTTAGGCGGGAAACCCAAATTCTTTTAAAAATTTAAGCGGAAAATTGTTGTTAAGTCATCTAGAGTCTTCTAGTGCATTATATCTTCGAAAATTTAAGTCTTCCAAAACCCTAAAATCATATATAGAACTACATCACATGCAAAAACTTTATTAAACTTAAAAATAAACTTATAAATTGTTTGATATAGACAAAACTAAAAACGTTTAGGTCAAATTTAGTTTTTTTCTAAAAAAAAAAATTAAGATTCCACAATTTAACCTTAAAAACACATACAATACTATAACATAGTTACCAAACCCTAAACCAAGAAAGATCATGACTAACTTACATTCACTCACCTATGTCGAAAATAATTCAATTTTATTAACTCTAAATTTATATCACTTACAAAGGTCTATAACTATGATTTTTCCCCTATCAAAATATTTTTAATGAAATTTATAAATTATTTTAAGAACTAATACACTAGAAGACTTTCACTGGAGGACTTAAGGAAGATTTAAGGAAGACTTATTGAAAGATTTAATTTTAGGCGGGAAACCTAAATTCTTTTAACAATTTAAACGGGAAAATGCTGTTAAGACATCTAGTAAGTCTTCTAGTGCATTATATCTTCGAAAACTTAAGTCTTCCAAAACCTCAAAATCAAATATATAACTAAATCACATACAGAAACTTTATTAACCTAAATTAAACTTATAAAGTGTTTTATCTACACAAAACTAAACACATATAGCTAAAATTTAATTTTAGAAAAAATGTTAAGATTCCACAATCTAACCCTAAAAACACATACAATACTACAAAATAGTTACAAAACCCTAAACCAAAGAATATCATGACTAACTTACATTCACTTATCTATGTTTAAAACAATTCGATTTTATTAATTCTAAATTTTCTATCATTTATAAATGTCTATAATTAGATGATTATGATTTTTTCATATCAAAATATTTTATATGAAATTTATAAATTATTTTTAATATCTACAGTCTGAGAAAACTTTTAGGTAAGTTTTCTGAAAGTCTTCTCACTCGAAAGGTTATAATGGTAAACTACAATCCTATTTTTTTTTTGTTTCGTCATGAGAAGATGTTTGTAATTTCACTAGTCTTTGAGTTACTTTTGCATTTGATTTGAGTTGAGGTACATTTTTGCATTTAAAATCAAGTTTTGTGGCATATTTGGCAAATCCCCCCTATGTTAATAGCATAAATTTAATAATATATATGAAATAAATTAAATAGATTATTTGATTTATTTACCATATTGTAAATAAATGAAGGTGTTCTTTTGATTTTGTAAATGGATACAATACAAAATAATAGTACATACAAATAACTTGTCTAGACGATGCAAATTCTTTTTTTTGAAAGAATGTTAAATTTATTCAAATCAAAGAAAACTTTTGTACAAACTAATGTATCTTTAGTTTAAACTGTGATTAATGTTTGATTTCTATTAATGAAATAGAACTCCTTTCTTCTCTTGACGAGAACCAGGTCACATTGCCGTATCGAAAGTAGAACCACCTCTGCCCTGAAGGGAACTGATTCTATTTCGAGTCTGCTTTTCGATGAATTTGATAATGATACTTTGAGGTCGCGGAGCCTTACCATGTCTTCTACCATTTCTCTCTAGCCAAATGGTATGAACTGAAGCTTGAAACACATATTTTTAGGAGGAACCGTTTCACCCCTGACACAACATTCGTGGTGATGAGAACAATAACATGACTCCAACTGTGCGAGTAGCTGTGGCCAAGCAACTTACCCATGAGGTTCTTCCAGATCACCTCAGTGAAAGAGCAGCTAAAGAACTGATGATTGCAGGAATCGATCGCAGCATTACAGAAGAGATACTGGGCATTCGCCTGAGAGTTCCACAGCAGCAACCTATCCCTAGTAGCCAGACGGTTATGAACTGCAATCCAAGACATAACAGAGTACTTTGGTGTCGATCTCGAGAACCAGATACCTTTGTGCCACTGTACCCTTTTCTGCTGTGTTCTAATGGAGTTTCACGTCTGGTTAGTGTCAAAGGAGGGGCGAAACACATCCCCTTTCCCTCTCCACAGAACTACATTTTCCTCTGCAGTAAGCCCCTGAGCACCAAATGAAGATGCGATCTTAACCTAATCGATAAGAGTTAAAACAACAAAAATGGTCACCAAATGAGGTTTTAATGTAGAAGGCATAATTTCATGTTAATGAAGCTACATTACTTTCAAAAACTTAAACTATACATACTAGTGAAATCTATTAAAACTATTTTGAAATGATAACACAAGAATTTAAGCTTCTACTTGGAACTACAGATGAATCTTAAGTCTTAACCCTCAATAATATCACTCGATCTCATAGTTTGGACTTTGGAGCAACAGCAAAATCCTCTCATCTCTTTGTGAAGCTTTTCTTCTTGTTTTTTCATCTTCTGTCGCCTCTAGCTCATTGGCTAACACTATAAGGTGGCCTTCTTTACACACCAAACTCTGTACGAACGCATAGGTTGTCTTAGATACACAATACTTAAAAATAATCCTAGTAACCTATGTTGGTTTACCTCAATGATGGCTCTGAGTTTCTTAATATCTAGTTTGACTTGATCTTGCTCGTTCAGTTGGTCGATGTACCATCGAATCAGTTCCTTTTGTCTTATGCCAGGCAATTCAGAACATGAAGAAGAAAAAGAGTTACTCGACACACAATTCATGTGTTTCAAGAGTTGAAGAAAGAGCTCATTAGCATGGAGAGTTGAAGAGTGATGTTGCTTACCGTCTTTGCTAACAGTTTCTTCGTGTTGTCTAAGACGAATGACTAAGTCCTGTGTGATTCTATCATACTCTTCCTCACTAAGCACCAGTTTTGGAGCTGCTTCTCCATTATATGTTGTTACATCAGTAATGTTTGGTACGATTCTGAAGTAGAAAAGGAAGATAAAATGAAAATATCATGTGGTAGGTAAGTTATGTACCTGCAGTGGCAGAAGCTGGTTCAGCTGCACCATTTTGTTGATCTTCATCTCCAGTACCAGGGTTTTCAATATCACCCGTTTCCATGTTGTTACCGTTAGCATCTTGATACTCAGAGAGGTCAATGTTGCCAGGCCTAACACTGAATAGGAGAAACATACGGTAAACATTTTTGAGACAAATCAAGAGATACTTTGGGAGAGGTTTGAAAGTTACTTAATGACCGAAGTTTTCAGCAGTTTGAGATCCAAGATAACATGACTTGGTTTTACCTGAATCAGAAAGCAAAGTTCCCTTCCCAGATAAGTAAAGGAATGTCCGGAAATAGAAGACAATCGTTAAGGATAATCACAAGAGTTTCCAAGTGACTCCTAGCAATGGCTTCTGAGAGCCTGATCAGTACCTCCAGCTGCCTAACTGTCATTCGATATGCAACTCTTGTGCCAGGAGTTGTATCGCCTCTATGTAGATCAACATAAGACGCGACCAGTAGCTTTCTTTTTTCTGGGATTACCTGCAACCAAAAATATTTTAGCATCTCCAAAACATGATCATTTTTGTAATGAAAACGATTTTTTGGGTTAGTTTGCAACCTTTGGCTTTAAGGTTTTCGCATATGCAATGTAGCGCTTTAGTTGTACGGTAGTAAATTCAGGAGAAAGCGCTGCTTCATGATTCTGGTGAACTCTCATAATATGATGGGGAATGTCGTAATCCACTACCTCATCAGGTTCGTCAATCATAACGTACACAAGATCAAACCTCGAGAGAATTGCAGGTGGAAGGTTAACGTTTTACTGAAAATGGCGTGGTAAGACCACCACTAAATATAGAAAAGAAGCTCCTTAAGAGAACTTAGACAAAGATAAAAGTAAAATTATCCATCTGTCTGTATTCATCATCTTCAAGGATAATCTCACCTTCAGTGGTTTAGATTTATCATATCGACCACAAACAGGATTAGCTGCTGCAAGGACTGATGTCCTGACATTCAAGGTGGCTTGTATCCCAGCTTTCGTAATGCTTATCGTTTGATGTTCCATTGCTTCGTGAATGGTGACCTTTGTGCTCAATGTAACAGTGAATTTACATTAGCCACAGTCGAGGAAACTCAATTTTCTTCCCTGTTAAGCAATGATGATCACTTACCTGATCTTTGATATCCATCTTGTCAAACTCGTCAATGCAGCATATTCCATTGTCAGCAAGCATTAAGGCACCAGCATGTGAAAGAGACAGATAGAAATAGTTAAAAATAGAGCATATAAACCATAGGAAGACCCACACTCTTCAAAGCGTTCAATAAAGTTTAGGTTACTTGAAGTTTCGTTGCGAGGAACAAGTCGTCAATTCAAATATTACCTCAATGCAGAATTCACTAGTTTCTGGTTCCTTAGCAACATTTGCAGTCAACCCAGCAGCAGAAGAGGACTTTCCAGAGGCATACACAGATCTTGGTACTATACCTGCGGTATACCTACAAACAACAAGCCAACACTGAAGCATTCAGATTTCAGAAAATGCACAAACAGTAGAGTATATTCAATGTTAATCACTACTTGAGGAATTGGGATTTAGCACAGCTGGGATCCCCAACTATACAAACATTGATGTCTCCTCTAAGTATGTGCCTTTATGAGTGATTTTGTGTACACCGCTCAGGAGCATAAGTAGAACTGCACGCTTGATGTCTTGATGACCAAAAACGGTTGGTGCTATGCTTCCAACTAACTTATTGAAGTATTCAGAAGTATTTCTTATCTGCTGAATTTCATCTTACTCTTCTTCCTACCAAGTTATAAAAAGAACCAATTGCATTTAGTTGTATATATGATAAGAATGTAAGAGGTCCCCTAAAAGACTATATTTAACTTAATCTAAGCCTCACCATGAACTGCTGCTGATCATCTTCGTTAGAATCATTTTGGCAGTTCCTCATATCAATGTTTCTGTTACCATCAGCAATCTGAAAGAATGAAAACCATTGAGATTAGTCACATCGTGTAAGATTAGTATTGTGAAAGCTTAAGTTTATTGATGTATACAGCTCTCTATTTATACAATTCGAGATCAGAGGATAAAGCCAAGTCGAACTTATCCTATGCTCAGAGTTATCTACAAGATAATCACACAAGAATACCGTAAGCATAATTATCTAGATGATGAGACATCATTATCCTAACATCCCCCCTCAAGACGGAGCACGGTTAGTGAGTCCGATCTTGGTAAAGAGTAGTTGAAACCGGTTCCGAGCCAGTGGCTTAGTTAACCCATCGGCAAGCTGATCCTTTGACGAAACATGTGAGACGCGGAGAGTACCATTTTGAACTTGCTCTCGTATGAAATGGAAGTCAAGGGCAAGGTGCTTCATGCGCGAATGAAAGACAGGGTTGGCACTGAGATAGGTTGCTCCAACATTGTCACAGTAAATAGCTGGAGTTGATGTGATCAGACTGTGAAGTTCTCGGAGAAGGAAGTAGAGCCATCGAACCTCAGCTGCTGCAGCAGATACAGCCCTGTATTCAGCCTCTGTTGAGGAACGAGCAACCCCTGTTTGTTTCTTGGCAGACCATGAGATAGGGTGTTGACCAAGGAAGAAAATGTAGGCGCCAGTAGAGGTATAATCATCCTTGTTACCGGCCCAATCAGCATCGGAATAGGCATGAAGAGACAGGGAGCTGTGGCGAGATAGGAAAATACCAGAAGTATACGTGCCAGCCAAGTAACGGAGCACCCTCTTAGCTGCCATCCAATGAATGTCAGACGGCTTGTGCATGAACTGAGAGAGCTTGTTGACTGCTAGTGCAATGTCAGGTCTAGTGAGAAGTAGATACTGCAGGCTTCCTACAACGTTTCTGTATTCCGAAGGATTGTCCAAAGGTGTCCCATCGCGTATAGAGAGTGATGTCGAGGAGCTCATTGGAGTGGGAAGTGGCTTTGCATTGGACATATTGTTGCGGTGGAGAAGATCAGCAATGTATTTTCGTTGGGAGAGATGAATGCCCTGAGATGTGCGCATCACCTCAATACCTAGAAACTATCCCAAGTCGTCAAGATCTTTGAGTGAGAATCGCTTAGACAAGTTGGTGATAATGTCACGGATCTTGGTGAGAGAATTGCCAGTAACCACAATGTCATCGACGTATATGAGGATGAAGATGACAAGGCCACGATCATGAAGGAAGAACAGAGACGCATCAGCTACAGAGTTTTTGAATCCAAGGCTGAGAAGATATGTTTTCAACTCTGTGTACCAGGCACGTGGGGCTTGTTTTAAGCCATAGAGGGCTTTATTGAGCTTGCACACATGAGTTGGTTTGTCTTTATCAACGAACCCTGCAGGTTGGACCATGTAGACGTCTTCATTGAGAGTGCCTTGGAGGAATGCATTGTTGATGTCAAGTTGCTTTAGAGGCCAGTCATATTTCGCTGCAAGACCAAGGAGGAGTCAGATTGTTGGAGATTTGATGACTGGGCTGAATGTCTCATGATAGTCAATTCCTGCACGCTGATGATAACCTTTTGCTACCAGTCGGGATTTCAATGATTTCTCAGTCCCATCAAGGTTAAACTTGTACCTGAAGATCCACCGATTTTCGACCAGGTTGGTTGCTTGATCGGCTGGAACCAGGTCACATGTGTTGTTAGCAACCTGGGCGTTGAACTCAGCAGTGGCTGACTTACGCCAGCGATCATCAGCAAGGGCTTGCGTGATTGTATTCGGCTCAATGTATGGGGCAACTGCACTGGTGAGGCCATATTTGGGATCTGGTTTGACAATGTTGTTGCGAGATCTTGTCGTCATGCGGTGTTGAGATGATGTTGGTGGGGCAGTGATGAACGTCGTTGATGTTGCAGGGACTGGTGGTGCTGCAGGCGTAGTTGTTGCTGTTGCAGGCACTGTTGATATACCAGGTGGAGTTGTTGTTGTTGCAGGAGTAGAATCTGATGAAGGACCCGCCAAAGGCACCTGTTGCTGACCCGAGTAATGAATGGGAACCAATGTTGGGACCCACGCTGCCTCCTATGTTGCTGGAGAAGAAACATTAGCACTTAAAGAAACAAAAGGGAATTTATTTTCGACAAAGACTACATGTCGTGAAACAAAGACTCGAGAATTAGAGGGATCTAGACACAAGTAAGCACTTTGAGTGAGAGAGTAACCAAGAAAAACGCAGGGAGTGGAGCGAGGTTCTAGCTTATTGGAAGTGTATGGTCGCAGCCACGGGTAGCATAAACACCCAAAAATCTTCAGTTTGGAGTAGTTGGGAGGAGTGCCAAAGAGCCGAGTGTAGGGGTTATCCATTGATAGTACCTTCGTTGGCATCCGGTTGATTAAATAGACAGCTGCAGCAAATGCATATGTCCAGTAATCTGTGGGAATGGAAGAGTGAGTGAGGAGTGAGAGACCTGTTTCAACAATGTGACGATGTCGTCGTTCGGATAGGCCATTGTGTTCTGGTGTATGTGGTGGTGTGGTAAGATGAGAGATGCCATGTTGTGAGAGAAATGTTCGTAATGCTATGTATTCGCCACCGTTGTCACTGTATAGTGTTGTAATCTTGGTCTGAAATTGATTTTCAACGAGCTCCTTGAACTTGACGAATGTGGCTGCGACCCGTGACTTCAGTTTCAGGGGAAAGAACCACATATATCTAGTATAGTGATCAACAATGAGTAAATAGTATTTGTAACCATCAAAAGAATGAATAGGTGAGGACCAGACATCTGAGAATAATATTTGAAGAGGACGAGAGGAAGTAATAGAGGTTTCATGGAATGGCAATTTGTGACTCTTATTAATAGAACATGCATTGCATTGAAAAGAATTTGAAACGCGACAAGAAAAAACCAGGAGAAAAACAAGAAGAAATATGTTGTAAAACTGGAAAGCTGGGTGTCCTAGTCTGTGATGCCAATCTAAGGACGATGATGCTGAAGCAGAGAAAGCAAGAGGAGTGCGTGAGTCATTAGTAGGCCATTCATAGAGGTTGCCATTAACTGGCGCGGTCAGAACCGGTGTCCCCGTTTGTAGGTCCTTCACCTGAAACATAGTAGGAAAGAATTCCACATAGGCATTGTTAGTTTTGCAGAAACAGTTAAGTGATATTAAGTTCTTTTGCATAGATGGAGCATGGAGAACATCATTAAGAGCAAATTTTTTAGAGGGAGTTTGAAGAGAGAGTGAACCGGTGTGTGTGATGGGAAGATTGGCTTCATTCCCAACCACTATGCCATCTGTTCCTGCGTATGGCATGTGTGCAGCCATGTTGTTGAGGTCTGTAGTAACATTATGAGAGGCTGCACTGTCCATGAGCCAAGCGTCAGGGTGTTGAGTTGCCATGTAGGTTGCATTGGCGTGTGGCCTCCACTGGAATTGCTGAGAGTTTTGCTGCGGTGAGTTGTTGGCAATGACTCTGAATGATGGGCATCGTTGAACACTGTGTCCTTGAGTTCCACAGGCCTTACAACGTCCAAAGTACGGCCGTGATGGTCTAGATGGATTGGTGCTTTGTCGAGGGACAAAGGATGGGCGCCAGTTTTTGTTATTGTTGCGGTTGTTGTTATTGGTGGTGTAGTTGTTATTGTTGTTGTTGCTGGTTCTTGTGGTGTTGTTGGCTGTAACTGGAAACGCCGGTGTTGCTGGTTGATCGCAGACAATCATAGCTTCGCGATTGATTAGTTTCTCAGTGAGTTCTGAGAAAGAGATCAGGTTATCTCGTCCATTGATTGCATCAATTTCTGCTTTGTAGTCATCAGGAAGACCCGCTAGGATTTGTTCTATCAGATCTTCAGGATCAATTGGTTTTCCAAGAAGTGCTAGCTCGTCTGCTTTGGTTTTGATCAGACGCAAATATTCACTTATGGTTTTTGTGCCTTTGTTGCAGCTCTTGACTTGAAACTTCAACTGTTTGATGTGTCCTCGAGTTGGTGTGCCAAAGATGAGATTGAGTGTGCTCCAAACTTCATGAGTGGTTGTAGCACTTGCAACGAGTGGTTGAATTGGGAGCGATATGGCACCAATGATAGCACTGTATAAGAGTCTATCTTGGCGTCTCCATGGTTGATAGGCAGGGTTTGGTTCAGCCAAACCATTGTTGATGAGTACTGCTTCTGGTGTAAGTTCAGATTTCTCCAGGAAGTTATGGAGTTCATGACCTTCGAGGAGGGCTTGAATTTGTCTACTCCACATGAGGTAATTGGTGTTTGTCAACCGTGTAATGTTTGACATGTTGACGGCAAGAAGCGAGTTTGCAGGGTTTGCAGGGTCATAGACTGCGGTGCGTACAGCAGTGGCAGTGGTGAGAGAGCTGTTTGGATCAGTCATTCTTGACTTGGTTAGGGTTTACGTGAAGAGAAAGAAAAATAAGAGGTTGTGAGATTTGGATCTAGAATTGCTCTGATACCATATAAGATTAGTATTGTGAAAGCTTAAGTTTATTGATGTATACAGCTCTCTATTTATACAATTCGAGATCAGAGGATAAAGCCAAGTCGAACTTATCCTATGCTCAGAGTTATCTACAAGATAATCACACGAGAATATCATAAACATAATTATCTAGATGATGAGACATCATTATCCTAACACATCGAACTTAAGTTTTTGATTTGACAGTTACTATCATTGACAAACCTGCACTGAGTTTGCGATAAAGGCAAGCCGATACGACATATCTCTAACCCCCATAGCTTTGAGACCTTTGTCTCCTTCATGTTCTGCAGTGGAACTTTTCTGCTGTGATGAGTCTCGATGGCATTCTGCTCTCTCTGCAGGTGCCGCGAGTGCTGATATGTCAGGTATAACAACTACCGTTCCTGTAAAGATAACCCTGAGAGGCCAAACCCCAAAGAAGAACTCACAATGAATGCAACTCTTGATCCTTAAAAAGATGGGGAAATAACTTAGAAGGAAACTAACGTGTCACCCGCTCTAGCCTGTTCAACAATCTCATGGCGCAGAATGACATCCAAAGACCGTGGCAAGGAACCAGCAGGTATTTCTTTAGAAGTCTCCTACATTCTAACTCTGCCAATCCGCAAACTTGCTCTCTTGTCTAAGCAGTGCCCATCTTGCTCTGTTCAGACAAGTTAGGGTTACACATATCGTGGCTGCATGAACGCCATGATTCATTAAAATAAATAGTTAAAGTTATAACAAGATAAGACACATCCACAGCGTGTTAAAAAGTAGCAAAAATTAAGCAGTCAAGTACTTGTGTGTACTTAAACTGTTTCTCAACGTTATTATTAACGCTCCCACAATCTAAGCACTTGAAGGTCCCGAAAATAAACTCAGTTCTCACTTCGCTAGTTCGAGTAACCACACAAGTCACAGAAAATAGTTTCCCGATCTCTGCAGTGGTTAGCTCCCTCAACCTGGAAAGTTGATAACCAAGTCATCTATAATGTCAAAATCATTAAGCTGATAACTTTAACGAGGAAAAAAGAAGGCATTTCGATTACCTCTTGGTGAAAGGGAGGTTATAGAAGGAAACATTGATACCTTTGTTGGGAGTGTCATGAGAAACAAAAAGGAGGATTCATTTCGATCACAAACCTCTTACACGCATTCCTCAAATACGGCTCAAACCTAAACCAATTTCAACCCCAATATTTTAACAAACCTAGGGTTTGTTAAGACACTTACACTATTAGAGAAAGCACAAAGCTAAGGCACTTGTCGGCGATGGCTATCTGAAGAGCGTCGTTGAAATCCATAACATATGAGAAATTAATGTACATCATCGCCGATTCACCGCCTCAGATTGCTTCAATCTCCGCTTCGTAGTACAGCTCCGGCTTGTTCACATCCTTTCGAAATCTGAAGCGATATGAACTAGAAGTTAATATAGCATCGAAATAGAGCTAATAATATTTCAAAATTCGGGGAAAGAACAAACCTCTTGAGGAACTCTAAGAAGACATTCTCCACTTGCTCGTCCATGACAAACACTCCAAAAGCCTCCATTTTAAAAGTCTACCTAGAAACCCTAAATTAGTTTGAACAGTGTGTATATTGAGGCTTTCTCCACACTATATATGTGCAGAGAAGAATGTTACAAGTACCATATGTAGCGGAATATCAAATGGGCCTCTCTACATTTTTCCGCCAAATCTGTAGCAGTTAAGGGCTTTTGATGTTGAGCCTGGATATCGAGCCTTAAAAATATTAAGGTGGGGGCATTAAATTAAATTTTGGTTTATATTTTAAAGGAGAAAATGGGTATTTAAATACTGAACTTACTCAAAATTGCCGAAAAATATACAAACTCTTCATTGACCTAAACAAATAACAAACTTACGTTTACTACGCCAATTAATTACGTTGACTGCATGATATCACTCAAATGTTAAACCCTAAGAAGTGAATTACTCTCTCAAATAAGACGTTCAGTTGTAGTTCTTAGAGATCGAATCCACAGGGAACTAAGGAACACAAATAGATGTAATCCTAAATGATTATGCTAGGTTGATTAGGTTTAAAATAGTAAAGTGCAGTTTTGTAAGCAATGATAAGTTGCTTAAGAGAATGAGTTTTAGGCTTAAAACAATAAAAGAAAGTAGTTAGATTCAAGGTTTCTATTCAGATATTTAGGATTATAATGATACAGATGTTTTAATGAATTGCTTGCAAGATATATGAGAACTTTGATTCTTAGATAGATATAATAGCAGTCGCTAAATAGACACATCCATTGATCTTATTGCCAGCAATATCGACCGATGGTACGATCGCCAGATCAGACGATATAGGTTGCCGTCGATTGATGACTCTATAGGAGAATCGATCGATATAGCATAAGATCGAATCAAAACTGTGTTCACCAAGATCATAGACCGGCTCTCGCACAACCCTAGAGGATCTAAGCTCATACCAAATGATTTCAGGACAATGATTAACAAGTTAAATCACATCCATGATCATACTCTAGTAGCTAATCTAGAGTAAGCATTAGGGTTCATATGGATAATGAATATCAAAAATTCAACATTCAATAGTTGGGCTAATCCCTCATAACTATTTGAACCCTAAATCTAACAAAGAGATCTACTCAGACATAGCTGAGATATTCATAACAGCTAGGTAGTAATAGAAACTCATAGATTAGATGATTGAACTTTTGGTTCTTGGAACAACAAATCTCTTTGTGTGTTTCCTCTAAATCTAAAATTCTGTAACCTTTAAGAAATTAAGATGAAAAGAAATACTTTATAGAATAGAACAAAGTAACAAGAAAAGTATGCAAAGCTTTTCAAGTACAAAAAAAACTAGAACAATAGAAACATTCAAAAAGCATGTCTAGCCAAACACAATGGCAAAAACTATAAATAAGAGTTCCATTAGGTTAAAAAATCGTCAGGGTCATTATTGTAATATTGGGAAGACTTGGGCTTCAAGTCGGCCAAGTTGGACTTGTTCTCCACGCATCATATCGATCGATGGTGCATGGTGTACATCGATCGATGGAGTATCTCGACTTCATCTTCAATAGAAGCGTCATCGATCGATTACACAGGGTGTGTATCGATCGATATGTGTCCTTATTGTATGATCTTCATAGTCATCTCGGAAAACTCTCCTTTAAGCTCCAAAAGGGCACCTAAATCATCACTTTACTCCAAAATGCTCCTGAACCTGAAAACATACCTAATAGACTCCAAAACATATATAAAACTCATAAAAACATATCAATACCATGGCTAAAAACGGGTCAAAATCATGGTATATCAACTCCCCCAGACTTAACCTTTTGCTTGTCCTCAAGCAAACTATTAGTCTCTTTTAGAAGAAGTTTAAAAACAATAGGGACTTAATAAAATCTTTGCTCTAAAATCATCACTTCTACTTTGTTGCAAGCCACATCTCATATTACTAACTACAGAAGTACATTATACCATATCCTAACTTAGCAACCAAATGAATCAATTTGGTGTCTGTCTATCCCCTCTACTGATTTCATTTATGCATAAAATAAAGGTGTAGGATTTACCTTGGGAGTATCGATCAAAGAACACTTGGATTCAACTCATACAAGTTTCAGGCATTCTCATCCTGGTTCCTTTTCTCTCTTTATCCCCCTTCTCTGAATCCCAAACTTTCTTTTCTTTTATATCAATCCCAATGAACAACTAATGTTCATCTTATTGATCTTTCAACTTTTATAGTCTCTTTTTGACAAAGTGTAGGAAAATAGTGGGGTCGTAGGTAATGTACCTCTCCCTCGCTTCCACAATGTGTGATCATTCCTTTGATTTAGAATAGTGGGGTCATGGGTAATGTACCTCTCCCTCTGCCTCTTAGGAAATCATCTCAATCTTTTATTTTCTCTTTACGGGATGCCAAAGAAAGGAGAGAAGGAAACCAAAATTTTTGAGACTTTTACCTTCCCGACTTGCGTGAGGACTCTGATCCCTTGTATACCAAGCCCCAAGACAAGCAATAGATGTCATGTTAGGTTTGAAATCAGCTTTGGTTCTTCCAAACAATCATGAAAAGTGTTGTCATAGGATGATCGGTGATCCACTTTAGCATCTATAGTACTTTCTGCAATCAACAATTCTAAGAATGGTGCTAAAGAGTAGTAAGATAAAAGCAAAAGAAAAACTTTTTGAAATATTTTTGTTTCTTGACTCAATAAAACCAATTTTTGAAAAGTTTTTAAAGAGATCAAAAAGGTAAAGTAGCATCAATAATTCACTCCCCCCATACTTAAATCATACACTGTCCTTAGTGTATAACTAGTCGGAGTTAGAGCATAAGAAAAAATAGATGTGTAACTGATATCGAAATTGTGAACGATATACCTGACCAATGTTCGTATCGATCGATGGTGAGTCACTTCCATCGATTATCATGGATAGGGTTATGTCGGGCGATGTAGACAGGGTCTCATCGGTCGATAGAGGTAGTGATCGTGTAGCTGTGTTCCTAAAAACAAATAAAAACGAAAGTAAAAAGTAAAAATAAAATAAAACTAAGTGAGAAAATACCTAACAGTGGGTTGCCTCCCACTCAGCGCTTATTTAAAGTCATATAGCTTGACTATGGAGGTATGGTGGCTAGTGAGGTGGGTTGCAGGTACTTTTTGGGAAACAAGTATCCTCCTTGTCTTGTGATTCTTCAAACCAGGAAGTTAAAAAGCTTCTTGTGGCTTTCTCGCTTCGGGTCATACTAGCTTGCAAACCATGGACCTCATAGTGGATTCTCTGTAACCACTCCTCAATGCTTGATAAACTGCACTCATGTCGTCCAGCGTTACTGTAGGTGTTCTCTGGATAAGTACTCATCGGCATGGTGTTGAGGTGTTGGGTATATTTCAGAGGCGATAGGGTGGTATCGATCGATCGCGGTGTAGTCCTGTCGATCGATGTGGATGGATGTCTGTTGTTCGATGGGTGCAAAGGCTCGTCGATCGATGCGGACTGGGCAGGTTGGCTTGCGAGCTGGTTCTTGATGTTTCCGATCTCCTGCTGAATGTCCTCCACTGTGCACTTCAAATCTTGAACGTCACCTTGTACCGGGAACCAATACTTGTTTAGTAATCTGTAATCTTCGTCTTCACAGAATTCAATAGATCTGTAGATATCTCTTGTGGCTTCTTCAAGTTCTTCTCTGGTGCAGTAGTCTGGTGCGGGTGTATCGATCGATGTGCTGGGTATATCATCGATCGATGTGCTGGGTATATCATCGATCGATAGCCTCTGTAAGTGACTCTCGATAGGTGCGTCAAAGGTCGTGTCGATCGATGGTGATTGAGCTGCATCGGTCGATGGTCGTCCCTGAGATTCAAGTTGTGCGCGCAATATGTTGACTTCTTCTTGTAAGGCTTCTCTTTCTTTCCGTGCTAAGTCATTGCTAGACGTATTCCATAGTAGTTCTCCTTAAAGCCTCGAGATGACTTTCTCATGTTCTAAGCTCAATCCTGCTTTCTCCCAGTTGTGTTCACTGGTTCTTTCATTCAGCATGTCGGTGACTTCTGCTTGTGTGTAGAGCTTGCAATCTGGAACTCCTTCAGCATATGGTTCAGCATGCTCTCGTAAGCAGAAACAAGAGCGCCCAAATAGTGAGGCTCTTTTAAGCAATTTTCCCATGTCTTCTTTGGAAACATGGATGATATCTCCGTTGACCCCTCTTGCATAACCACTCTCATCTCTGTAGACACCAAATTCGTCTTTCTTTTCCCAGAAGAAAGGACGAACTCCGTGTTTGAAAGCTCCACTACAAGAAATATGGATATTGGTAGCAGTCACGAATTCACGAACTGCTACTAAAAATAGTTAAATCTGATCCCAACTTTTTCGTAGCGTTACATTTGCACTAGGAAAAAAATTCATTAAGCAGGAAAGCAGAATCACTCCTATGGCTGAAATTTTATTTTAGAGGGAACACTTCCTTTTTTTTTTTTGGTTTTCCGCTACTCGACTTTCTTTTTCAAACATCATCTCCCTTATTCACGGCTCCATCACACGAGTCTGAACCCTCATCGATTCATGCATCAAGCACCAACTCCATACCCACCAATTCTGGTTTGGCTCAGAATCTAATCTTAATCTGAATCTAAATCTGGCTGAAGATGAAGAAGTACGGATTGCAAATCAGGGCTCCTTCGTCTCAGAAAACGATGAAGACGAAGATAACGATGATTTAGAAGGAGATTTCTCAGAAAGCTTCCAAGACCAAGTCTCTGAAAGAAGTATGTTTCCAATTCTGACTCTGTTTCTTAGTTTTCTTAGTTCTTTCTTAGGGTTTCGATTTGGGCTTTTTAGGCTTGGGATTCGATTTGTCTTGACCATCTGTTCCTGGGTCTAGGGTTACAATTTTGTTGACTATCTTGATGCTCTGTTCTCTACGACAATGTTACCTATTGGCACCATTCTCTGGCAACTATAGTTTCTAAATTCTCTTGGCAGCTTGAAAAGGCGAGAATGGCTTTCATTGATAAAGGGTAAACAAGGTGGAGATTCGTTAGACGACCGTAAAATTCAGATCTTTTTGTTAGTATGTATAACTTGTATGTTATTGCAACACTGGCGAGAATCATATGAAGAGACTTTCCACAAGCAAAGAGTACCTTCATGAATTGGAGAAAAAGCTTCAGGAAAAGGAAGACTCAGTGCCTGAACAGAAGAGAAGCTTAAATCAAAGAGAGGAAAATGTCATTCAAAAAGAAAAGAACTTGAAGAACGAGAGAGAAAGATTGCTTTGTCAATGTCAAAGTGTAAGGAAACTCTCGTAGTATGCTTTTATGTTCTTCATTTGTGTAAAGCTTAGAACTTTTGGTAGTTTTTGTTGGTCCCTGACCTCGCTTTTTTTTTACTATCTTAGTATATATGTATGAAGAAAACATCTTGAACTACTAGTTAAAACTGAGCTTGTCCTGTGTCTGAATCATGTTGTGTTGTTACTGTTTTGAAACTGCAGTTTGATAGCTGTGGTGAGATCTTATTTGGTCTTTCTCTGATCTGAGACTTAGCCTGACTATTCTACAGCTTTGAGTTTGTTTTATTTTGTTGACACTGAAGTTTGATGGGTTTCTTCTTCTTGCAGAACAGATATGGCGTTGTGGCAAATGCTTGGATGGTCAGAAGAAGGAGATGTAAATGAGGTCTGATACAAAGCCATGATCTAAATGAGATCTTAACAGATTATCTGCTTGTGAGTGTTTTGTTTGCTTCCAGCAGCGCTACAGGTAACTGTTACATAAGCTTAAACTTAGTAAAATGGCATGATCATTCGTTTCCTTTACTTATGTTAACGTATTGTCATCGTATAGGGGATTGATATTAGAGAGATGCTTGCTGGTGCTGCAAATAATATATGACTATTAGAGAAATTGAAGCCTTTCAGAAGGTGCACAGTGGAGTTGATGAGTTTTATAAGCAGCGGTGGTTTCACATTTTATTATATGTTTGAGTGTAAAATTAAAATGTTAATTTATGGTTTAAAATGATAATTAGAGTTTGAATTTTTATTATATGTTTGAGTGTAAGATTAAAGTTCCAGTGTATTTTAAATTATATTTTAGGTACATCAAAAGTTTGTATTTTAATTTAAATGTTTGAAAAAAATAAAGGATACAAATGATATTTAGAGTTGATAAAAGATATTTGTATATATAATATTTTAGGGGTTAATATCCTAAACCCAAACTCCAAACCTTGTAAATCTCTTTTTTTTTTTTAATTTGTATTTTGTAATTAATAAAACAATACATAAATTTTAAAAATTTGATCATACCCTAAACCCTAAATTTTGAATATTGAAAAAAAAAAATCCAAAACAACAGAACAAGTAAACATGATATAAAGAAAATCTCATTTCAATAACAAATTAGAAAAAAAAATTTACCTCAAGATCTAAATCCTAAACATGCTCTAAATTTCAACATCCAACAGTTATAATAAATTTCAAAATGAACATTTCTAAAAATTAGTTACTAAAACTCAAGTATATTACTTTCATCATGTTTTTCAAACTTTAATATCATACCTTATATTAATCTAAAACTATATACTTAATTCAAAACACTCAATCTACAACCTAAATCTCATACCCTAAACCCCAATATCAAAACTTACATATAAAGTCATTAATCTAATCTTTTCAAATTTATAATATAATTTTATAGTATAAATTAAATTTTATATAATTATTTAATGTTAGGTTCTAAATCACATCTTTTGTTTATTTATATTTTATATTTTTAAAAACAAAATCCTAAACCTTCAATCTTTTCATAATAAAAAAATTAATATTAAACTTAAAATCCAAATTTAATTATCTTAATATCTAATCTTAAATTTAAATTCTAAACCTCGAACACTGAATCTTAAATCTACATCCTACATCTAATACCCTAAACCCCAAACTTAAACCCTACATACATAATCATAAATCTAATCTTTACAAAATTATAAGTGAAAGATTAAATTTAAACTCCAAGTATAATCTAAAACTGAAATCATATACTTAACAACAACTATATAAATTAATAGTTAACAATTATAGTACTAGTTAACATATTTTTAAAATTAGCGTAAAATATTATTAAAAGAAGTTAAAACCAAAAAGGGAACAACAAACGACGAAAGCAAGAAGAAGAAAAAATTAATTGGATAAGTATTAAAAAAAGGAAAACTTAGGCCAATGAACTCTCATCACGAGGATCACGCTCCGAACCGTAGGATACAGTTTGATCAATAATTAGATCAATGGATGAGATTTTTTATGTTATTGTTTTTCTTTTTCTTTTTTTCTCTCTCTCTTTTATTTTGGAGATCTCTTTCTCTCCATCGACAATCTCCATTCGCATCTTCTGTTCTTTCGGTTTTCAGAATTCATTTCCTCCATCTTTGTTCTTAATCATCTCAAACTCACACAATTCATCTCCTCTCACAAACAAATGTCTCTCGCTTCCATTTTCTAGTCGTAAATTACGTTATTGCTTCCACATAGCCAGAGCTCTCTTCTTCACTCTCGTATATCTTGGTAAGTGGAAAAAGAAATATACTTTATTATTTAAAGATTGGATTTTCTGGAGGGATTAAGTAAATAAAGCTTTGTTGTTGCTACTTTGCAGAAACAGAAGATCTGGTCTCTGGTCAAAATCTGTGTTGCCTTTACCTCCTCACCACCGCCATAGGTCAACTCACTTCACCTTCATTTTATCTGCTCTCTTCTTCTCGTCATTTTCTAATAAATTTATGATTGATTTTTGTTTCGTTTCAGATTTATTAAGGAGCAGGAAAGGAGAAGCAGTCGTGTGACGTAGCGGCGTCTCTAGTCAAGCGTGGTGCGGCGGTGGTGCAAGCCGGTGGTGGTCGTGCGATGCATATGCAAGGAGCGGCGGAGACGGAAGAAGTTAATTAGGTTTAGTTAGGGTTTTTAGGTTTAAATTTCTAAACCGGGTATTAAACATATAATTTGTAAACAATTTTTTTCATAATATATTAATTTTATTTTTAAACCAATTTTATAAAAATCAAATTTATTTTTAATTTTATTTTTAATCTGGATTAATTAATAATTTTATTTAATAATTTTAAAATATAAGTAAGAAATTAATATTATATTTTATGTTTTATAAAATATTTTATAGCACTAAAACAAAGCTACAGAAAAAATTTAAATAGCGAAAACACATCGCTATATATACGTATAATATAACACAGGACCAATGCTATAATATCTCTATATTGTTACAGCACGCGAAAAACGCTACGATTAAGGAGGGTCTATTATAGCTGCGGCTGTCACGGCATTCTTCGAAACGCTATGAAACGATATGATAGCGTTTTTCGGGTGCTATTATTACCGATATTTCTTGTAGTGCTCTCTTCCCAAATTCGAGTTGTATATCGGTCGATGCACATCGCCATGCATCGGTCGATGCTTGCTTAAATTGGTGCTGATAGTGAGGGTAGCGGGGTGGTTGGGTGGAAGGGTTAACTGGTCCATTGGCCATCTGAAGGATGTCTGCAACATCTTCTTGGGATATTGGAATGATTCTTCCATCTAGTGCTCGTGCATGATCTTCTGGATCCCTGAAAATACCATATTCATCCGGAATTAGTGAAGTAAAACCGAAATTATGTGTTTGTACCTCGGATGGTGTAGATGTTGTATCGATCGATGGTAGAGCAGGTGCATTGGTCGATTTGTTGAGGAACATGTCGGTCGATGGCTGGTGCTCCGTGTCGGTCGATACGGGTGCTTCAGGTCGGATCGCGGATGGTAGTGGTGTTATAGCTACTGCAAAACTCTCATGATAACTACTCGCCCAGCTTCCAATCGAGTAATCTCCGTCTCGTGGTTCGTGTGGGACATGGACTGGTGCGCAGTAAGGTTAGTCGCTCGTTGATTCAAAACGTCATTTGAGCAATCTGGGTTGGGGCATATCGGTCGATGGAGAAGGGTCTCCGTCGGTCGATGGTCGGAAGATGCAGGATGGGAGAGGAAGTCTGACTTCGTCTTCTCAAAGAAATCTATACTCTGTGGCTCGTTCCTCTTCATAATCGGCATCATACTCCTCCTGAGTAATGATTCTAGCTAGCTCGGGCATGTAATTATTGTTCTCCCAATCATTGGTGCCAAAATCGCCGTCTGGAAACTATTCCTCGATCTTCTGGAATAGCGTATCGATTGATGACCATGTGTATTCATCGTTCGATTCGGGTCAGCTGGTATCGGTCGATGGTATCAGAATTCCATCGGTCGATGGATCTGGATCGGTTTCATACTCGGCCATGGAACATACTCGTGGGAACAAAAACATGTTGCTACGAGTGCTGGGTTCTTTATCCTTGGAAACTTGATGACTGGAACAGGATTGTAGTGGATGGTAGGGTTGATGAGGGTTAGACATAGCTTGTTGGATTTGAGATCACAAACGGCTCCAACTGTGGCTAAGAAGGCTCTTCCAAGTAGTAGAGAAGTCTTGAAGTTGAGCTTGTTGGCTAGGACATGGAAGTCTGTAGGAATTAGGGCATCTCCAATCTGTACCTCAAGGTTTCTAACTATTCCTCCAGAGTTCTGTTGAGAACAATCCACAAAGATGAAGGATTCTTCAGTAGGCTCGATCTTCAGACCTAGCTGGTCTGCCATAAGCTTGGGTAGGATGCTGAGTCCAGATCCTGTATCACATAGGGCACGAGGGAACTCAACACCTCTGATGGAACAAGGTATTGTGAACTTCCCTGGATCGCTCTTCTTCTCCAGTGTGGTCTTCTTCTTTAGACTCTCTCTAACTTGATGAAACATCCTCTTTATGTCTTCTTCTGTCTCTCTTGTTCCTCTGAAAAACATCCACAATCTGTGTGAAAAGTAGGCTTCTTCAAAAGGTTTCTCTTTAGGTATTCTGAGAACTCTTTTTCTGAAGCTTGACAATTCTTTCTCATTAGCTTCCCTTTTATAAGGCTTCGGTATCTTCTCTTTCCTTTTTCTGAGAACTCTTCCATTAGTTTCCTTTTCTATCTCCATGGACTCAAAGATATCCGTGGTATCTCCAAGATGGCTTTCTGAGAGCTTCTAGTAGTGTAATACTGCTCCCGGAATGCGTCAATACGTGCACCATCTATCTTGGGGAGTTGCACTCGGCGTTGCGGTACCGTGTATCGGGTGACACTGACTGGAGTGCGTCGGTCGATATCATGGTCTTCCTGTCGATTGATACGAGGGTGATCATGTCGGTCGATAATGTGCAGATCGATCTTGACAGGGACGGGCGGATGTGGGTGACGTGCTGCGAAGGCTTCGTGAGGCATAGTCTGGACGGTACTGCACTCGTACTGGTACTTGTCAAAGTCCATCGATCGACACTCATCAAAGTCTATCGATCGATGTACATGGGATCGTATCGGTCGATGATCACGGGGTGATATCGCTTGATAATAGTCGCGCACGAAGTCTCTCTCATCATCAGATTGTTGAATCTCTTCTACTACCTCTTGCCAAAAATCTCCATCCAGGATGGCATTGATGTTATGGTTGTTGGCAAGCTCCTGCTTCCTTTGGGCTTCTACTGTCTGAAACACCTGAGTCTCCAGCTTCTTCATATGGGTGTTTAAAGCATCTAGCTCTTTTTGGAGGGTGTTGTAGACAGAGTCGATCTTCCCATTGAAGTCTGTCTGGAGTTTCTGCTGACTCTCAAGGACCTTGTCAAGCATCTCCTCGAGTTTAGTATCTTGGGTGGGTGGGTGTGGGTTCGAGTAGAATGAGTTTCCATAGCTCCTATTGTTGTTGGGGTTGCTACTGCTGAAGGTGTTAGCCTTCTGTGAATACTAAACTGGTTGAAGTTGCTTCTCTGGCCTGTGTAGTTTCTGTATCCTCCTTGGTTACCAGACCTCTGAAAACCAGCTCCACTGACCCAGTTCACATCTTCTTCTATATAATCTTCACTTGCAGTCTCTGCATCCTCCACTGAACAGATCTACTTGTTTATCAACTTCTGAATGGTATCCAGCTGCTTGTACTTCATTGATGTATTCCTTCCCAAGGAATGATGTAGCTTTTGTCTTCATGAAGTTCTTCGTGCTGTTGCTGGAAGCTAAGTTATCAATTAGCTTCATAGCCTCTTTTTGATTACTGGTGTTGAAGTAGCCATCACTAGCTGTATCAAGAGCTCTCTGATAATCCAATGTGATGCCTCTGTAGAAAGTGCAAAGAAGTTGCACTTTGTTGAAACCGTGGTGTGGGCAATCTCTTTGGTAGGACTTGAATCTGTTCCATGCATCTTTGAATGACTCTTTAGGATTCTGAGTGAATGTAGCAATCTTTTTCCTCCATTCTTCAGCGCGTGACTTATCAAAGAAGTTACGCAGGAATGCGTTCTTGATGTCACTCCAGGTTGTGAGAGAACCTGGTGGTAGTTGTCTAAGCCACTGCAAAGCTTCTCCAGATAGAGAGCACTTGAAAAGCTTGCAGAGAAGATAGTCTTGAGGGACTCCATTGGCTTTTATGACGGTTATGAGATCCTCGAACCTCTCCAGATGGTCCATAGGATGCTCATTGGACAACCCACAGAAAGGTATTTGTTCTACAAGGGTGTAGTACTGCGGCTTAAGCTCGAAATCTCCTCTCTGAATAGCAGGGGAGCGGATGGCTGATCGGTTGGAATAGAACTGATCTCGACGGTTGTAGTCAGCCAAAGATCTAGCTTGGTTAGCCCCTTCTACAGGTTGAATGATGTCTGTAGGTGCAGTCTCTTGCTCCGGTATGATCTCCTTCTGAGCGTTCAGCTTCTGACCTGCTGCATTATGCAGGTGACCATCTCGATCACGCAGGTCTCCATTCTCATCGGTAGTGAGAATAATAGGCGCTACCATGTCTCGCCGGTTAGTATCAATCGATGTAAGATGAGGTATATCGATCGATGTCGGATGAAATGTATCGGTCGACGAACGGCTGTTGATGTCAAGCGATGTGACGGTGAGAGTATCGGTCGACGTTGAAGGTGTATCGGTCGACTGTGGTAGGCAAGTATCAGTCGACAAAGATGTGTTGATGTAGATCGATGAGGAGCGTAGGTCTTTGCGGATGCAACATTCCAAGCCGTGAGGATCTTCTGAGTACAAAAGGTGTTTGTTCTTGTTGCTTCTAGTACCTAGACCTAATCAGATTAAATCTAATGTTTATCAAAGTTCCCCGGCAACGGCGCCTAATTTGATATCACTCAAATGTTTAACCCTAAGAAGTGAATTACTCTCTCAAATAAGAGGTTCAGTTGTAGTACTTAGGGATCGAATCCACAGGGGACTAAGGAACACAAATAGATGTTGTGGGAGTCGATTTCACCCTACTGTCAATAAATCGTAAAAAAGGAAACTTCGGGAAAACCCTAAGTTTCCAGAGGAACCGGCTATCTGCGAGAACCGCACAACAAAGATTAAGATGACTAAAACACTTAGAATAAAAAACGAAAATAAGAGAGGTTCGAAAGCAAGAAGGTTCTTATTCCGAATCTGCGTTGAACTGGTTACAAAAAGAGTAGCCGGAAACGTAAGAACTTAGAAAACCCTAATTGAGACGCAGCTCGCTAACAGAAAAACGGAAAGATTCCTAAATGCTAATTTTGGTGGTGAGAGCTCTGAATTTTCGTGTCTATGCTTCTGCCCTAGACCTCATCTTTATATACTCCTCATCTTGGCTATCCGATCTTTCCATTTCGCCCAGATTTGACTTAAATCGGGAACTTTCCATTCTTCTCGATCCTTCCTTTTCTTCTGCGGAAATCTTCTATTTCTCTTCAAATCTTCCTTTTATGTTTAAACTTTCTGCGAGTAAACCGTTAGAACGTTATCAAATCCGCGGGTTCGATTCCGTTGAAATCGCGAGATGGGTTTTATCGCGTTTTAGGTCCTTCCGGACCGTTTTGCGATAAAAACCGTTTTCCGACTTTTACGGAATCGTTTCCTGATCTGACGTCGTTTTTAATAAATTTCTCGAGTTAATCGCAAAGTTTTACGATTTACTCGACTTTTTATTAAAAAACACGTTTTTTACGACTTACTCAG
>CAKOAT010088489.1:140524-153681 GCA_932364175.1 Eruca vesicaria subsp. sativa | reverse complement strand
AACGAGTTCTCGAGTTTTATAAAACGATCTTTGAATTTTATAAAACGATCTTCGAGTTTTTATAAAATGATCTCTCGAGTTTTATAAAACGATCTTCGAGTTTTTATAAAACGATCTCTCGAGTTTTATAAAACGATCTCTCGAGTTTTATAAAACGATCTTCGAGTTCTTATAAAACGATCTCTCGAGTTTTATAAAATGATCTTCGAGCTTTTATAAAATGATCTCTCGAGTTTTATAAAACGATCTTCGAGTTTTATAAAACGATCTTCGAGTTTTTATAAAATGATCTCTCGAGTTTTATAAAATGATCTCTCGAGTTTTATAAAACGATCTTCGAGTTCTTATAAAACGATCTCTCGAGTTTTTATAAAACGATCTCTCGAGTTTTATAAAACGATGATCTCTCGAGTTTTATAAAACGATCTTCGAGATTCATAAAACTGCTGCGTTTACGCGTTTGCGGGGAATTTTGGCTATTGATTCCGTCGTACCGATTTTGACCCCAACAGCTCGCATCACCGAGGTCAAACTGCCTGATCCCAGAAAACTTAAGGTGCCGACTTACGACGGGATGTCTGATCCCAAAGCACACCTACAGGCATTCCAGATCACCATGGGACGAGCCAAGCTCAAGGACCACGAAAAGGACGCAGGCTACTGCCGCCTCTTCGTCGAAAACCTAGAAGGAGCAGCGCTCGAATGGTTCGCCAAACTTAGGCGAAATTCGATCGGAAGTTTCCGTCGACTGGCTTTGGAATTCCTGAAGCAATACTCGATGTTCATTAACCTGGAAACCTCCGACGCCGACCTCTGGAGCTTGGTGCAGAAGGAGGACGAATCTCTCCACGATTTTATGAGTAGGTTCAAACTCGTCATGGCTAGGGTAAGCGGAATTAGCGACAAAGCCGCCATTGACGCGCTTAGAAAGTCGCTTTGGTACAAATCAAAATTCCGAAAGTGGATAACTCTCGAAAAGCCGCGGAAAATCCAGGACGCGCTCCACAAGGCTACCGATTACATAACCATCGAGGAGGAGACTAAAATCCTGTCCGAGAAGCATAAGCCGACGAAAACATCCGCGAAGGATAACACGTCTGAGCAGAAGCCGAAAAAGAAGAATTCTAGTAACGACAAGTTCGTCCATCACGAGGGTTAGGATCTCCAAGGGGCAAATAACTACGCCATCAACTCCGGACCGGAGCAAGGGCGAACCACGGGTAACACATGGACGAGAAATTCGAATTACGATGAGAATTCTTTCTGCAACCTCCACCAAACCCGTGGGCATTCCACCGTGAACTGCAAAGTTCTCGGCGCCAGACTTGCCGCAAAATCGGTCGCGGGAAAACTTTCCGAAATATCCAGTGTCAAGGATCTCATCCGCGATTCGGATCGCCTTCCGAAGAACGACAGGAACGCGCGAGCGGAAACTCCGCCTCAGGGAAACCAGTCAGGCGAAAAATGCGGACGAAGGCAAGACGAGAAGGGTAACGACGCTAACCGCCGAAAAATCAACATGATTTTCAGTGAATCGCAATATTATAACGACACCGTCTCGTCTATCAAATCCTACCAACGCAAAGCCGAAACCGGCTCGAGTTGGAAGGTGCCGACGAATGACTCTCCGAAAGTGGTGATCTCATTCGACGACGCTGAAACCGGCGGAATCGACCAACCTCACGCCGAGCCCCTTCTCATCGACTTAGTGATAAGCGATTTAGAAGTTTCTCGAATCTTGGTCGATACCGAAAGTACTGTCAACGTGATCTTCCGCAACACGCTACCACGCATGGGAATTGACCTCTCGGAAGTCGATCCAATTCCAAAACCGTTGACCAGTTTCTCCGGCGAGACGTCCATGACCCTGGGATCAATCCGACTGCCGGTCGCAGCGAAAGAAGTGACGAAAATTGTTAACTTCGCGGTAGTAGATTTCCCGGCTATCTACAACGTGATCATGGGAACGCCTTGGATAAATTCCATGAAGGCGGTTCTGTCAACATACCACTTAGGCATCAAATTCCCAAAAGCTACGGGAGTCGCAGCAATTTGGGGATGCCAAAGACAATCGAGTTCCTGCTTCCTGGCCGAACATAAGCTGAGGCAATTGGCGGTAGCAATCGTGAAACCAAAACGGGCAAAGGTCACGCCACCGCCCGCAGAAGACGACCCAAAGCAAGCAACGGTCGAGGAACCAGAAGTTTCCGCACCCATCGCTTCTACCCGGCCGGAGGAGACAATCCCGGACAAAGACATCGATCCCGCAACTGAAGCGATCGAGAAGTCTGCGACAGCCGAGTAAGCACACTCGCGCAAACAATCAGAACTACGAGATGGCTTGATTTCCGAAAGGAATACGTAGGCAGCTCGCCTAAAGACGAGTTCAGCTATCCCCCCTTCCAAAACGGGGGAGGGGGGGGGGAGTGGGTGAGTATACGAGTATTCGTATTCTCCCAAATTTTTAAAAAAACTTTCGCTTTGTAATTGAAAAATTTTCGAAATTTTTAATAAAGACAAAGTTAGAATATCTCCGCTACTATCGAAAACGCAAAAAGAATTCCAAACATCCGGAAAATCGCTTCCGCAGTAACAACTACTTAATCGTTTTTATAAAACTTGCATATCAAAATATTTTCGGAAAGAACCGGCGAGACGTCGCCTAAATTCTCAAGAAAAATATTCCCCCAAGTCCGTCCGCGACTATAAAAACACGAACGCTCGGCGATTGGCCCCGTCGAGAACGCTAGCCCTCCTAAACAAACGCATCGACCTGTCGGTCCGCATACTTCCGACTAGGATAAAATAGCGCGCTATAAAAGAAATCCAAATTTTTGGTCAGCACTTCCGGGCAACTTAGAAATTGTTCCCGGTGAGATGCTCGATTCCAACCATACGAATCGTATAAGCTGAGAATTTATCGCAGATTCTAAATAGGTTTGGAGTCAGGTTAAAATCGCAACAGGCAAAACGAAAGCCGATTAGTCATCGCATAGCCTCAACCCGAAAGTAAACCTAGGTCTTGCCCTAAACCCAGCACACTGGTCGCTAACGTCTCAAGGCATGAATCGAGATCCTAAAGGCATGTCTCTTCGCCCACGTCTAAACACTCGCGAAAATCGGAACATTCCGAGTTAAACGAATCGGACGATTTACACCAAAGAGTTAGATGCGAGATGACAACTCGTTTTCTTCCCTCTACATCTAAAAACAAAACACGAATTTCATACTTAGAAAAAGTTTTCTTAATAGAAAGCCTTCAAGTACACACCGCCCAGCGGTAGGGATCCAAAGCCACCAACGGCCAGTCCCGGAAAAACAACAACGAAATCATAAAAGCAATAACATTACACACTAAAGTCATCAAACGCGGACTGGTCGACTTCACCCTCCGCGTCCGAATTCCCAGGTCCAATTTCGACTGAATCCTGTGACACCACAATGGGATTCAACTGATCCCACATGCGCACCCTAAGGTCGAAAAGTTCGGGCTGCATATCTCTTTCCTGATCCAAGTATCCCCGCCGCACGGAGTATTTCTCAGGAAACGAATACCCTTCGTTCTGCGTTAGGGATAACCCACGAACGATCCCGCGACATTCGCGATAATCAACATGCACCCGTTGAACAACTTCGGCATCCGAACAACCGGTTGCAAATCGCTCACGACGGGCCTTCATCTCCTCGGCAACCTCTCGTTTGCCCGCGCGACGAGCACGACGAATCCTTTGGTCAGAAAACTCCTTGGCACGGCGAGATCTAGCCGCACACTCATCCCTCAGCAACTTCCCTCGCAACCACTTCTTCGGCTCGGTTAGGCTCGACCTCTGCCCGAAGACGAGCGACTTCTTTTTCAGCCATGTCTGCTCGAAACTCGGCAAGACGAGCTTCAGCATTACGGCTGTCTAGGGCCCGGCTCATGACAAGGAAACCCTACCAAAGAAAAGAATTAAGCGACATCATCCGATGATAAAATCGCTCAAAAAACATAATAAACACGCGTACCTCCTTAGCTTTCTCAGATCCTCTAGTAAACTCCGGGACTTGATCATGATCAGCGACCGGAAAATGGGAGGTCGATGATCCGCCCGCTTTCTTCTAGACACCTTCTTCCGTTTAACTATCGACGAAGTCCTTGAGAATATTTTCAGGAGAGGCCGCACATTCAGAATCGTCATCTTCAACAACCGGATTTTTATCCCTTTGGAATCTCGACCCGTTTCTCCTCATTGAGGGAACATATGGGATAAATTCTCCTATAAATGGATCCTCTTCATAAGTCGGAGAATCCGCAAAGAGTCGAGATCGGAAGAGGGCAACCGCTTGGCGGAGGCGTTGTGGAGAAAAACTGCACCAGCCAACTTCACCACATTTAAGAGAAGCGGTGATGCTTGGGAGATCCGCAGGATACGGAGGCAAAGGGTTGGTCACTGCAGAGAAGCAGAAACGAATAAAAAAAAGAAGGAGAAGATTCGTATGAACTCGAATCACATACCTTTCCGACCCCACACGGCCGTAAAAAGCGGAATGCAATCCTCCTCGACTGACACACTGTCAATACGAACATAGAAGAAATTTTCTTCCAAGAAGGAGAGATCGTTGAGCAGCCCATAACGATCCCGTCACGAGGGCATAAAGTGATCCTCTGTGACTGCTCAGTGGGCTTCAATAGATCCTCGAGATGATCGACGCTAAGGGTTATTCCCTGCTCGTAGCTCAGCGTCAAGAGACCAACGAGTTACTTTAAACCGGGGGGAGTCGACTGACTGATCGATAGCCTCAGCGTATGAAGGTAACGAACAATGATCTTCGGGATCGGAAACCATAAGTGGCATTGCTGCAAAAATGTGTTCTAACATGTGAGAAAACCTTCGGGCGCATCTATGGGAACCGAAATTCACACCTGTCTATTTCCGTTAAATAAGGAAAGTTAGGAAAACCCTAATTTTCCAGAGGAACCGGATCTCTGCGAAAGCCAACGACAAGTAACCAAGAACGCGATTAATATGAATAAATTGAAAGATATAAAAAAAAAAACGAGATTGAGAGCAAGAAGGATTCTTATTCCGAATTCGCGTAAGAACGGTTACAACGAGAGTTGCCTTAGCTGCGTGAGCCGTCGGCGAAATTCCTAGTTCTAGCAATCTAAGACTAAAACCCTAGTTGAGACGCAGCTCGATAACGAAAACGGAAAATTGCCTAAATGCTAAGTTTGGTGGTGAAAGCTCTGANAGAGCAAGAAGGATTCTTATTCCGAATTCGCGTAAGAACGGTTACAACGAGAGTTGCCTTAGCTGCGTGAGCCGTCGGCGAAATTCCTAGTTCTAGCAATCTAAGACTAAAACCCTAGTTGAGACGCAGCTCGATAACGAAAACGGAAAATTGCCTAAATGCTAAGTTTGGTGGTGAAAGCTCTGAAAACTCGTCCCTCCGCTTCTGCCCTATGCCTCCTCCATATATACTCCTCCTTAGGCGGTTTTAAACTTTCCAATTTGCTCGAAACCGAATATTTCGGGAACTTTCCATATCTGTCGATCTTTCCTTTTCTTCTGCGGAAATCTTCTATTTATCTTCAAACTTGCCTTTTATCTTCCGTCTGCGAGTAGACCGTCAAAGCGTTATCGTATCTTCGGGTTTGATTTTGTTAACGTCGCGAGATGGGTTTTTATCGTGTTTTAGGACCTTTCGGGCCGTTTTACGATAAAAACCGTTTTATGACTTTAATGAGACCGTTTCCTGATCCGATGCCGTTTTTTTACGATTCTCTCGACGTTTTTTTATTAAAAAACGCGTTTTTTATAATCTTAACGAAGAATCTCGGATAAATCGTATAGTTTAGGCGACGTTCGGTGTTTTGATTAACCGTTACCGTTTTATACAATTTCTTCGAGTTCTTTTTGGGAAAACGGAGTTTTACAGTTTTTATTGTAAAACTCGAACGATAGGACGGATCGAGACGAAACGAGAGACATTTCGACCGTGATTCGGAATACGATCGTGTCGAAGGACGTATGCCTTGAATCAAGGATGTGGGAGATCAAGGCTCGGGATGGTCGGCTCGACGTACGGCGAGCTAGTTCAGCTTGGCTAGGTCGCCATATGGCGAACTAGGCGAAAAGAACCAGTGGGGCAAAGTCAGCACCTCTTATTTCACCCAATGGCGATCTAGCAGGGAGGGGACTAGTTCGCCCATCGGCGAACTAAGCCGGGCCGGCTTAGTTCGCCGATAGGCGAACTAGTCGAGTGCCTACTAGTTCGCCCGTGGGCGAACTAGTCGTGACTAGTTCGCGTTTACGGCTGTTTCGGTTTTTTTGCGGTTTCGTAAAACGATTCTTCGAGTTTTATAAAACGATTCTCGAGTTTTATAAAACGATTCTTCGGGTGTTATAAAACGATTCTTCGAGTTTTATAAAAACATTCTCGAGTTTTATAAAACGATTCTTCGAGTTTTATAAAACGATTCTCGAGTTTTATAAAACGATTCTTCGAGTTTTATAAAACAATTCTTTGAGTTTTATAAAACGATTCTCGAGTTTTATAAAACGATTCTCGAGTTTTATAAAACGATCCTCGAGTTTTATAAAACGATCTTCGAGTTTTATAAAACGGCTTCTCGAGTTTTATAAAACGATCTTTAAGTTTTATAAAACGGCTTCTCGAGTTTTATAAAAAGATCTTTGAGTTTCATAAAACGATCTTCGAGTTTTATAAAATGGCTTCTCGAGTTTTATAAAACGATCCTGAGTTTTATAAAACGATCTTCGAGTTTTATAAAACGGCTTCTCGAGTTTTATAAACTGATCCTCGGGTTTTATAAAACGATTCTCGAGTTTTATAAAACAATTCTTTGAGTTTTATAAAATGATTCTCGAGTTTTATAAAACGATTCTTTCAGTTTTATAAAACGATTCTCGAATTTTATAAAACGATCCTCGAGTTTTATAAAACGATTCTCGAGTTTTATAAAATGATCCTCGGGTTTTATAAAACGATTCTCGAGTTTTATAAAACGGTCCTCGAGTTTTATAAAACGATCCTCGAGTTTTATAAAACGATTCTTCGGGTTTTACAAAACGATTCCTTTTATATTTCNTTTTATAAAATGATCCTCGGGTTTTATAAAACGATTCTCGAGTTTTATAAAACGGTCCTCGAGTTTTATAAAACGATCCTCGAGTTTTATAAAACGATTCTTCGGGTTTTACAAAACGATTCCTTTTATATTTCTGCGGGGAGTTTCGGCCGTTGATTCCGTCGTACCGATTTTGACCCCAACAGTTAGCCCCCCAGCTTGTAAGAATCTTGAGCCTTTAGCGTAAAGTTCTTGCGAGTGGTTAACCAGTTTTAGTTAAGTTAGGCGGAATTAATGGTCGGAAAGGTCCGTTGAAAGTGATCTTTCCACTCTCCAGGGAAGCACCTTGTGAAGGCTGCCTACGTACCCTTTTGAGGGGATCAAGCCTTTCGTAGTTCGTTTTGGAGTTAAGGTTCGTATAACCTGTTTCGCAGTGAGACCTTTATAGACTAGTTAGGAGTTATCGAGCATATTGATGTCAATGGCATCTGGACCTTTGCTGGCCTTGAGACTAGCCTCGTAGGCCGTTTGGTCTGGCCGAGCGTGGCCGTTATAGTTTTCGGACTGGCCGTGTGCGGCTCTGAGTCCCTGCCACTTTTGCGGCTTTATTAAAAATCAGTTTGCGTTTTTAAGAGCGTGTTTTTAGTCGTATGAATGTAGCGGGAAGATTATGAGTTGATATTGAGGGAGGTCCGCGAGTTGTCGTCTCGCATTCCTTTTTCTCTTAGTGTATTGCCTTGTTCGTTTGCTCGTTTTAGGATGTTTAGTAAATCGAGTGAGCGTTTATATATAGACGAAGAGACATGCCTTTAGGATCTCGATTCATGTTTTGAGACGTTAGCAACCAGTGTGCTGGTTTTAGGGCAAGACCTAGGTTTACTTTCGGATTGAGGCTATGCGATGACTAGTCGGCTTTCGTTTTGCCTGTTGCGATTTTAACCTGATTCCATACCGATTTAGAATTCACGATAGGTTCTCGGCTTATACGATTCGTCTGGTTGGAACCGAGCATCTCACCGGGAACAATTTCTAAGTTGCCCGGAAGTGCTGATCAAAAGTTTGGATTTCTTTTATAGCGCTATTACCCTTGTGTCGGGTGTTCGAGAGCTATCTCTGCGAGATAACTTAAGTTTGTTTAGGACTGCTGCGAGTTTGTTGTGATCAGCAACAAACTTTTTAGGCGATTGATGTTTACGTTGTTTTGGCCTTCGCGAAGGATACGTACGCTAAGAAGTTTTGCATAATTTTATAGTCGCGGACGGACTGTTAGGTCTTCCAAGAAAATGACTTTATCGAGGAAGGTATTTTTGTCGAAAAACTAATCTCCGGGCGTGTGCGACGTCTCGCAGTGCCGAAAGTTGGTTTTTATTTTATGTGCCGCGTTTCGTGTTCGGAACGTTTGCGGGCTTGAAGATGTTGCGCGGTGTTGCGAGGGTTTTGTTTTAACCATGCTTTGCAGGAACACTTTGGTTCGTTTGCGGATATTCGCAATTAAAACTTTCATTCATGTTTGGATGTTAGGTAGTTATATGATTTGTGCTAGAGAAATTAGGACCGAGAGGTCGCGTAAGTTGTTTCCCCGAAACGAAGCGTTTTTCGTACAGTGCTTTGTGAAGTGTTGACCTTCCGAGATTCGTACGGCTTTAGGAGCTCTGGTACGAGTGTTTTCTTATACGTCGGATTTTGTAGGCAACTTGCTTCGGGAATAGAGTGAATCGCGAGAATACAGAACTTAGCCGATTTTCGACAAGTTCGCATTATCCGTTGAATGTATTGGCTTGGCATGAAGGTCGTGTTCAGCCGCACAACCAAGGCTGTATTTGGTAGAGGATTAGACCACGACACTTTCGTGCTACGAAAATGTCGAATCGGTTTGTAGACTTGGCATTGAAGTGACGCGTGATCGGACAATAGCCAAGTAACGTTTGTCGAGCTTGATATGCCAAGTATGCCTGTGGTTATAGAAAACTTTTTTCCGTTGTAGGTTTGATTTATACGGTGAAAGTTTCGTATAAACTTTCCTTTGTATGGAAGTTGTTTTTTTTTTTTTACTCGAGGGAGACAGATCCTAAGAAGCTTGATGCAGAGCCCGTGCGGAGTCNATAGCCAAGTAACGTTTGTCGAGCTTGATATGCCAAGTATGCCTGTGGTTATAGAAAACTTTTTTCCGTTGTAGGTTTGATTTATACGGTGAAAGTTTCGTATAAACTTTCCTTTGTATGGAAGTTGTTTTTTTTTTTTTACTCGAGGGAGACAGATCCTAAGAAGCTTGATGCAGAGCCCGTGCGGAGTCGTTTGCGTGGCGGTCTCATTCTCGGATGTAATCGGGAGGAATGAGAGCGGATGCTTGTGAACCGAAGGGCTAAAGAGTGAGATCTTTCAGATCGTTTCGCGAGGAGGAAAATTTAGATTGGTCGCTCAGTGTCGGATCGTATATCTTGGTTTTCGCTATAAGGAAAGTACTTTTCGCAAAACCTGTTACGTTTACTTTGAAAGTTACTTTGTTATGACATGATCCTGACTATACGAAGGATTTATTGCGTTAGCAACGGGCGATGACTTTAGTAAATTGGCACGACGCATTGGGTTAACAATGTTTCCGCAGATTTTTCGAGAAACCTTTCCGCTTAGTTTTTGATTTTTCGGTGATGGTTTTTTCGGAGTCACTCGCGGAGTTTTACCAAAAATTATTTCACCGAGATTTAGTCGCAAAATTTTTTAGCGGGTTTCTCGGACGGAATGAATCACATGATCAGCAATAGGATCAGTCAGTGAGAAGGGAGGACGTGTTCTCTATTGCTGCTTTGTGTTCTCGATTTTTGTTTCGCCGCAAATGTTCTTGCCATTATTCTGTGACTCACTTGGTTTGACGGAAAATGTGATCAATGCTTTGATGCCTAAAGATTTCGATTCTTATACTTGTTTTATCAAGTTTGAGAAGATCATTATGACTTCGGCAAATAATCGAGTTTCGCTCTGAAGTTTCGCAGAGATTTTCTAACCGAATGATTGTCTCGAGAGAGGCTGTATATTCCTCGAGATTATTTTTCAGACGGTTTGGATCAGTCTTTAGCGCTTAGACGGCTTTTAGATTGTCGTTTGCTTTTGGGATGATTTCGACGAGGCGTTGCATCGTCCGAATATTTTTCCACCTATTTTAGAAAGCGTTTTCTTGATGCGAGGAAAAATGTTCGGCGAAAGAAGAAAGACGAGTTTCGTTTAAAGGATTGGGATGATCGACAATCCGAGTCGATTAAAGACCATGGTGGATCGGAGATGATTTGGAGTATGTCTGATTTACGAAAACTTCTAGGAGCGAGTCGGTTTTAAGAAAACGTCAGCGTCTCCCTCTTTCTTTTAGGTAATGAGTACGTTTGAATGCGTGGCGATCGTTTCTCGGTTGTACGAGAGATTGAATTGGTTTGCGATGCATGAATGGTTAGAAAACAACAAATCGAGATAGACAAAAATTGCTTACGACTAAGTATGCTAGACTATTCTCTAAATTCTAAGTTCTCTAGGTTTCACGGCAGTTTACAAGACGTTTTGGTTTCTTACTTACGAGAAATTAGAAGTCTAATAAAATTTTTCAAATCGGACATACCTTAGTTTCGTCGATGATTTGGGATCGTCTATTCTTCGTTCTTTGTCTTTTGACTTACCGGTCTTCGACGAATTACCGGCAAGAGTATCAGAGCGGGGAGAAGACTTAAACATCGGACCTAATGTTCTTGTTTCTTGTGGGAGTCGATTTCACCCTACTGTCAAATAAATCGTAAATAAGAAAACTTCGGGAAAACCCTAAGTTTCCAAAGGAACCGGTTATCTGCGAGAACCGCACAACGAAAATAAGAAAACGATAACTTAGAATTTAAATGAGAATAAACGAAAACAGAGAGCAAAGAGGTTCTTATTCCGAATCTGCATAGAACTGGTACAAAAAGAATTGCCGAAAGCGTAAGAACTAGAAAACCCTAATTGAGACGCAGCTCGCTAACAGAAAAACGGAAATATTCCTAAATATTAGTTTTGGTGGTGAGAGCTCTGAATTTCGTGTCCCTGCTTCTGCCCTAGACCTCCTCTTTATATACTCCTTGTCTTGGCTATCCGATCTTTCCATTTCGCCCAGATTTGACTTAAATCGGGAATTTTCCATTCTTCTCGATCCTTCCTTTTCTTCTGCGGAAATCTTCTATTTCTCTTCAAACCTTCCTTTTATGTTTAAACTTGACTTTTATTTTCTTTCTGCGAGTAAACCGTCAAAACGTTATCAAATCTGCGGGTTAGATTCCGTTNAATCTTCTATTTCTCTTCAAACCTTCCTTTTATGTTTAAACTTGACTTTTATTTTCTTTCTGCGAGTAAACCGTCAAAACGTTATCAAATCTGCGGGTTAGATTCCGTTGAAATCGCGAGATGGGTTTTTATCGCGTTTTAGGTCCTTCCGGGCCGTTTTGCGATAAAAATCGTTTTCCGACTTTTACGGGATCGTTTCGTGATCTGACGTCGTTTTTAATAAATTTCTCGAGTTAATCGCAAAGTTTTATGATTTACTCGACTTTTATTAAAAACACGTTTTTTACGACTTGCTCGGCGTTTTTATTAAAAGCGCGTTTTTTACGATTTTAACGAGAAATCTCGAATAAATCGTATAGTTTAGGCAATGTTCGGTGTTTCGTTTAACCGTTGCCGTTTTATACGATTTCCTCGAGTTCTTTCCGAGAAAACGAAGTTTTACGGTTTTTATCGTAAAACTCAAACGGTAAATCGGATCGAGATGGAACGAGAGATATTTCGGCCGTGGTTTAGAATGCGACCTTGTCGAAAGACGTAAGTTTTGAATTGGGAATGCGGGAAATCGAGACGCGGAGTGTTCGGGACGTCTTTAGTTCGCCCATCGGCATACTAAGCCGGGCCTGGCTTAGTACGCCGATGGGCGAACTAGTCATGCATGTTTTAGTTCGCCCATCGGCGTACTAAACCGGGCCCGGCTTAGTACGCCGAAGGGCGAACTAGAGAATGCTTCTTAGTTCGCCCAACGGCGGACTAAGCCGGGCCCGGCTTAGTACGCCGATGGGCGAACTAAAGAGTGACTCTTAGTTTGCCCATCGGCGATCTAAGCCGGGCCCGGCTTAGATCGCCGATGGGCGAACTAGAGAGTGTTTCTTAGTTCGCCCATCGGCGATCTAAGCCAGGTCCGGCTTAGTTCGCCGATGGGCGAACTAGTTGCGACTAGTTCGCGTTTTACGGCTTTTTCGGTTTTTTAAAACGATTCTCGAGTTTTATAAAACGATCTTCGGATTTCATAAAACGACTTTTGAGTTTTATAAAAACGATCTTCGAGTTTTATAAAATGATTCTCGAGTTTTATAAAACGGTTCTCGAGTTTTATAAAATGATTCTCGAGTTTTATAAAACGGTTTTCTCGAGTTTTACAAAGCGATTTCTTGAGTTTTATAAAACGATTCTCGAGTTTTATAAAACGATTCTTGAGTTTTATAAAACGGTTTTCTCGAGTTTTATAAAACAATTCTCGAGTTTTATAAAACGACTCTCGAGTTTTATAAAACGATTCTTGAGTTTTATAAAACGATTCTCGAGCTTTATAAAACGATTTCTCGAGTTTTATAAAACGATTCTCGAGCTTTATAAGACGATTTCTCGAGTTTTATAAAGCGATTCTCGAGTTTTATAAAACGAATTCTCGAGTTTTATAAAGCGATTCTCGAGTTTTATAAAACGATTTCTCGAGTTTTATAAAACGATTCTCGAGATTTATAAAACGATTCTCGAGCTTTATAAAACGATTTCTTGAGTTTTATAAAACGATTCTCGAGCATTATAAAAATGTTCTTTTTGCATTCTTGCGGAAAGTTTTGGCTATTAATTCCGTCGTACCGATTTTGACCCCAACAGTTAGCCCCCAGCTCGTAAGAATCGTGAGCCTTTAGCGTAAGGTTCTTGCGAGTGGTTAACCAGTTTTAGTTAAGTTAGGCGGAATTAATAGTCGGAAAGGTCCGTTGAAAGTGATCTTTCCACTCTCCAGGGAGCGGAAAGCGTTTAAGATTAGGGCTGCGCCTTGTGA
>CAKOAT010088489.1:113503-126818 GCA_932364175.1 Eruca vesicaria subsp. sativa | reverse complement strand
CGTCTTTTGCTTAACGCGTGAGATTTGTCCAACTCGGAAATAAGAAAAACACTATGGGGTTTGATAGATTTTATCGTTGCCCTTAGTGATCTGAGATAGAAATCGTGAGCTTGTTTTGTTGCTCTTTCCGTGGCGAAGAGTCGCGATTAGGTTTTCGATTTTGTTGAGTACTACAGCGTTTGCGCGAGCGTTGGCTGTAAGAGCAGTCGCTGCTGGAGTTGTTTTACCAACGTCTTTTTGCGAGTTGCGACTTTGTCTTTCATACATCCAGACATCGTTTTGGTCAAGCGTTTTGCGGCTATTAGTAAGAGTAATCCGACCCGCCCTCCTTCTAGCGCCAAACTGTGGGAACCGATATTCACACCTGTCGATTTCCGTTAAATAAGGAAAGTTAGGAAAACCCTAATTTTCCAGAGGAACCGGATCTCTGCGAAAGCCAACGACAAGTAACCAAGAACGCGATTAATATGAATAAATTGAAAGATATAAAAAGAAAAACGAGATTGAGAGCAAGAAGGATTCTTATTCCGAATTCGCGTAAGAACGGTTACAACGAGAGTTGCCTTAGCTGCATGAGCCGTCGGCGAAATTCCTAGTTCTAGCAATCTAAGACTAAAACCCTAGTTTAGACGCAGCTCGATAACGAAAACGGAAAATTGCCTAAATGCTAAGTTTGGTGGTGAAAGCTCTGAAAACTCGTCCCTCCGCTTCTGCCCTATGCCTCCTCCTTATATACTCCTCCTTAGGCGGTTTTAGTCTTTCCATTTTGCTCGAAACCGAATATTTCAGGAACTTTCCATATCTGTCGATCTTTCCTTTTCTTCTGCGGAAATCTTCTATTTATCTTCAAACTTGCCTTTTTTCTTCCGTCTGCGAGTAGACCGTCAAAGCGTTATCGTATCTTCGGGTTTGATTTCGTTAACGTCGCGAGATGGGTTTTTATCGTGTTTTAGGACCTTTCGGGCCGTTTTACGATAAAAACCGTTTTACGACTTAAACGAGACCGTTTCCTGATCCGATGCCGTTTTTTTACGATTCTCTCGACGTTTTTTATTAAAAACGCGTTTTTATAATCTTAACGAAGAATCTTGGATAAATCGTATAGTTTAGGCGACGTTCGGTGTTTTGATTAACCGTTACCGTTTTATACGATTTCTTCGAGTTCTTTTCGGGAAAACGGAGTTTTACGGGTTTTATCGTAAAACTCGAACGATAGGACAGATCGAGACGAAATGGGAGACATTTCGACCGTGATTCGGAATACGATCGTGTCGAAGGACGTATGCCTTGAATCAAGGATGTGGGAGATCGAGGCTCGGGATGGTCGGCTCGACGTACGGCGAGCTAGTTCAGCTTGGCTAGGTCGCCATATGGCGAAAAGAACCAGTGGGGCAAAGTCAGCACCTCTTAGTTCGCCCAATGGCGATCTAGCCGGGACGGGACTAGTTCGCCCATCGGCGAACTAAGCCGGGCCGGCTTAGTTCGCCGATGGGTGAACTAGTCGTGACTAGTTCGCGTTTTACGGCTGTTTCGGTTTTTTGCGGTTTCGTAAAACGATTCTTCGAGTTTTGATAAAACGATTCTTCGAGTTTTATAAAACGATTCTCGAGTTTTATAAAACGATTCTTCGGGTTTTATAAAACGATTCTTCGAGTTTTATAAAACCATTCTCGAATTTTATAAAACGATTCTTCAATTTTATAAAACGATTCTCGAGTTTTATAAAACGATTCTTCGAGTTTTATAAAACGATTCTTCGAGTTTTATAAAACGATTCTCGAGTTTTATAAAACGATTTTCGAGTTTTATAAAACGATCCTCGAGTTTTATAAAACGATCTTCGAGTTTTATAAAACGGCTTCTCGAGTTTTATAAAACGATCTTCGAGTTTTATAAAACGGCTTCTCGAGTTTTATAAAAAGATCATCGAGTTTTATAAAACGATCTTCGAGTTTTATAAAATGGCTTCTCGAGTTTTATAAAACGATCCTCGAGTTTTATAAAACGATCTTCGAGTTTTATAAAACGGCTTCTCGAGTTTTATAAAATGATCCTCGAGTTTTATTAAACGATTCTCGAGTTTTATAAAACAATTCTTCGAGTTTTATAAAACGAATCTCGAGTTTTATAAAACGATTCTTTGAGTTTTATAAAACGATTCTCGAATTTTATAAAACGATCCTCGAGTTTTATAAAACGATTCTCGAGTTTTATAAAATGATCCTCGGGTTTTATAAAACGATTCTCGAGTTTTATAAAACGGTCCTCGAGTTTTATAAAACAATCCTCGAGTTTTATAAAACGATTCTTCGGGTTTTACAAAACGATTCCTTTTATATTTCTGCGGGGAGTTTCGGCCGTTGATTCCGTCGTACCAATTTTGACCCCAACAGCATCCTTTTCGCACTCCCCGGCAAGTGGGAGACGAAACTCGACTGCCTCTGGAACTCGGAAAAATTCGCGCATGTAATCGATACTGTTAAAAAGAGCCGGGTTCGGACATCCGGAAGTTTGATCAATGCCTGACAAAGCTGGAACCCAAGCCCCAGGCCTATCAGACTTCGACTCATCTCCCAACGCCCAAAAAGCCGCACGGTCCATCGGATCGATTGACGGAGACGAATACTCCTCTTTCGGAACTGAAACTGGAGGCTGCGAGCTCGTTCCCTCAGAATTGCGAGAATTTGAGCTAGTTGAGGATCGAGTTCTTCTTCTTGAAAACATGCTTGAAAATCCTGGGAAAGATAAACTCAAAGAAAGTAGAAAGAAAAGTTTCTTGGATATGTTTTTGAGAATGAGGTAAAGAATTCAAAATTTTACTCCATCTACTTATAAGGAAGAATTTTCCTATTCATCCTTGGACTTTTGGCCATTAAAGTTCCGCCTAATTCTACCAAACTCGCCAAACAAGCTCAATTCACTCACAAGAACCCCACGATTCTTACGAGCTGGGGGGCTGACTGTTGGGGTCAAAATCAGTACGACAGAATCAATAGCCAAAATTCCCCGCAAAAATACAAAAGGAATAGTTTTATAAAACCCGAGAAGTTGTTTTATAAAACTCGAGAATAGTTTTATACACCTCGAAGATCGTTTTATAAAACTCGAAAATCATTTTATAAAACTCGAGAAGTCGTTTTATAAAACTCGAGAATCATTTTATAAAACTCGAGAAGTCGTTTTATAAAAATCGAGAAGTCATTTTATAAAACTCAAAGATCGTTTTATAAAACTCGAGAATCGTTTTATAAAACCCGAGAAGTTGTTTTATAAAACTCGAAGATCATTTTATAAAACTCGAAGAATCATTTTATGAAACTCGAAGATCGTTTTATAAGACTCGAGAAGTCGTTTTATAAAACTCGAAGATCGTTTTATAAAACTCGAGAATCGTTTTATAAAACTCGAGAAGTCGTTTTATAAAACTCGAAGATCGTTTTATAAAACTCGAAGATCATTTTATAAAACTCAAGAATCGTTTTATAAAACTCGAGAAGTCGTTTTATAAAACTCGAGAATCGTTTTATAAAACCGCGAAAAACCGAAACCGCCGCAAAACGCGAACTAGTCACGACTAGTTCGCCAGCAGGCGAACTAGAAGGTCCCCGACTAGTTCGAGCGGTTCGAACTTGTTCGGCAATTTTAGTAGGGTTAGGCGGAACTTAATGCCCAAAAGTCCAAAGGTGAATAGTAAAACTTTTCCTTATAAGTGCATGGAGTAAATTTTCAAATTCTTTACTCATTCTTTCCCATAACTTATCTAAGGTTCAAGAAGTTTTCTCTGTTTTTCTCCCTTTGAATCTCTTTCTCTCATTTTTGCTAAACATGTTTTCAAAAAGGAGGATTCAGTCCTCAACCAGTTCTTATTGCTGTATCTCCGAAGAAACGAACTTGCGGCCTCAAGTCGCAGTTTTGAAGCAAAATTGGGCGATAGGAGGCGAGTTGGGATCTGCCAGACCTGGAACCTGGGTTCCATCTTTGTCAGATGCCAACCATGCTTCCGAATGCCCGAGTTCGGCTCGTCCCAATGGTCTTGAATTCGTTCGAGAATTTTGCCGAGTCCCAGAGGCAGTCGAGTTTCGCCTTCCGCTAGCAGGAGAGAGCGATAAAGTTGCGCCCAATGGTTTCTTTACGTGCTACGACGTATTTCTATTGCAATGCCATTTGTGGTTTCCGATCCCGGAGATCATCGTTCGATATCTTCATAGGCTCGGGCTGTCGATCAGCCAGTTGTGCCCACGCAGCTTGCAACAACTTGTTGGCCTTTTGACGTTGACTTACGAGGGGGGAATAATCCTCAGCGTTGATCATCTCGAGGGTTTACTGAAACCCGAGGAGACGACGCGGAGAATTAACTTATGTCCTCACACGGAGATAGTCACTGGTTGCATGTTGAAGTACCCTTCCTGGAAGAAAAACTTCTTTTATGTTCGTATTGACAATGCATCAGTCAAGGAGGGCTGCATTCCCTTTTTCGTGACTGCATGGGGTCGGAAAGGTATGCTAACCGAACGCATAGGTTTTTTTTTTTTTTTTTTTTACTGATTCGCTTTTGTTTTCTGCAGAGACCAATCCTTTGCCTCCGTCTCCAGAGGATCTTTCGATTGTTACTGCCTCGCTTGAAGACGGGGAATGTAGTTGGGGCAGTTTTTCTCCGCAGCGTGTACGTCGTGCAGTTGTCCTTTTTCAATCTTGGCTTTCTGCAGATTCTCCAATTATCGAGGGAGATCCGTGTATAGGAGAATTCGGTCCCATACATGCCTTCAACGAGGAGGAGTAAGTCGAGCTCCCGAAAAGACAAGCACTTGGCTGTTGACGATGATGCATCCAACCATGCCGCCTCTCCTGGGAATCTTCTCAAGGATTTCCTTGATAGTCAGGTGAACGAAGGTGTTTGGGCAAATGCGGACGGATCAACAACCTCTAATTTCTTGGACGGCGACCCTGACTATGTTCCAGAGTTTGCCAAGGCCACCGAGAAAACTAATAAGGTTTGTTTTATTTGAACGACTTACGATTGGACAATTTTGCTTATCCTTTTTTTTCTAGGGCCTTCTGACCATGAGCCAGGCCCTAAACGACCGTAGCACCGAAGCCCGTCTTGCCGAGTTTCGTGCGGATATGGCAGAAAAAAGAAGTTGCTCGTCTTCGGGTGGAGGTCTAGGCCAACCCTTGTTGGGGTCAAAATCGGTACGACGGAATCAACGGCCGAAACTCCCCGCAGAAATATAAAAGGAATAGTTTTGTAAAACCCGAAAAATCGTTTTATAAAACTCGAGGATCGTTTTAGAAAACTCGAGGACCGTTTTATAAAACTCGAGAATCGTTTTATAAAACCCGAAGATCATTTTATAAAACTCGAGAATCGTTTTATAAAACTCGAGGATCGTTTTATAAAATTCGAGAATCGTTTTATAAAACTCGAAGAATTGTTTTATAAAACTCGAGAATCGTTTTATAAAACTCGAGGATCATTTTATAAAACTCGAGAAGCCGTTTTATAAAACTCGAAGATCTTTTTATAAAACTCGAGGATTGTTTTATAAAACTCGAGAAGCCATTTTATAAAACTCGAAGATCGTTTTATGAAACTCGAGGATCGTTTTATAAAACTCGAGAATCGTTTTATAAAACTCGTGAATCGTTTTATAAAACTCGAAGACTCGTTTTATAAAACTCGAAGAATCGTTTTATAAAACTTGAGAATCGTTTTATAAAACTCGAAGAATCGTTTTATAAAACTCGAGAATGGTTTTATAAAACTCGAAGAATCGTTTTATGAAACCCGTAGAATCGTTTTATAAAACTCGAGAATCGTTTTATAAAACTCGAAGAATCGTTTTATAAAACTCGAAGAATCATTTTACGAAACCGCAAAAACCGAAACAGCCGTAAAACAAGAACTAGTTACGACTAGTTCGCCGATGGGCGAACTAGTCCCGTCCTGGCTAGATCGCCATTGGGCGAACTAAGAGGTGCTGACTTTGCCCCACTGGTTCTTTTTGCCTAGTTCGCCATATGGCGACCTAGCCAAGCTGAACTAGCTCGCCGTACATCGAGCCGACCATCCCGATCCTCGATCTCCCACATCCTTGATTCAAGGCATACGTCCTTCGACACTACGTATTCCGAATCACGGTTGAAATGTCGCTCGTTTCGTCTTGATCCGTCCTATCTTTCGAGTTTTACGATAAAACCCGTAAAACTCCGTTTTCCCGAAAAGAACTCGAAGAAATCGTATAAAACGGTAACGGTTAATCAAAACACCGAACGTCGCCTAAACTTAACGATTTATCCGAGATTCTTCGTTAAGATTATAAAAAACGCGTTTTTAATAAAAAAACGTCGAGAGAATCGTAAAAAAACGGCATCGGATCAGGAAACAGTCTCGTTAAAGTCGTAAAACGGTTTTTATCGTAAAACAGCCCGAAAGGTCCTAAAACACGATAAAAACCCATCTCGCGACGTTAACGAAATCAAACCCGAAGATACGATAACGCTTTGACGGTCTACTCGCAGACGGAAGATAAAAGGCAAGTTTGAAATAAATAGAAGATTTCCGCAGAAGAAAAGGAAAGATCGACAGATATGGAAAGTTCCCGAAATATTCGGTTTTGAGCAAAATGGAAAGACTAAAACCGCCTAGGGAGGAGTATATAAGGAGGAGGCATAGGTCAGAAGCGGAGGGACGAGTTTTCAGAGCTTTCACCACCAAACTTAGCATTTAGGCAATTTTCCGTTTTCGTTATCGAGCTGCGTCTCAACTAGGGTTTTAGTCTTAGATTCTAGAACTAGGAATTCCGCCGACGGCTCACGCAGCTAAGGAAACTCTCGTTGTAACCGTTCTTACGTGAATTCGGAATAAGAATCCTTCTTGCTCTCAATCTCGTTTTTCTTTTTATATCTTTCAATATATTCATATTAATCGCGTTCTTGGTTACTTGTCGTTGGCTTTCGCAGAGATCCGGTTCCTCTGGAAAATTAGGGTTTTCCTAACTTTCCTTATTTAACGGAAATCGACAGGTGTGAATGTGGGAACCGAAATCCACACTGTCGATTTTCCGTCAAATATGGAAACTTAGGGTGAAACCCTAATTTTCCCGAGGTCCTGGATCTCTGCGGAAATCACTAAAACAAACGAGTTTATAGAAATATGGATGAACAACAAAGAATAAAGAGATAAGAAATTGTAAGAAAGCTTTTATTGAATAAGAATCGACAACTATTACAAGTAGAATTGAAGAACTCAGACGTTTAAACGTTCTAAGGATCTGAAGTGCTAGTCTAAACGCTAAGTCCTAAATTCTAAGCTAGCAGCCGTCTCTTCTAGGTCTGATTTCGTGTGTCTGCTTCTGCCCTAGACCTCCTCTTTATATACTCCTCGTCTTGGCAATCCGATCTTTCCATTTCGCCCAGATTTGACTTAAATCGGGAATTTTCCATTTTTCTCGATCCTTCCTTTTCGTCTGCGGAAATCTTCTATTTCTCTTTAAACCTTCCTTTTATGTTCAAACTTGAATTTTATTTGCTTTCTGCGAGTAAACCGTCAAAACGTTATCAAATCTGCGGGTTAGATCCCGTTAAAATCGCGAGATGGGTTTTTATCGCGTTTAAGGTCCTCTCGGGCCGTTTTGTGATAAAAACCGTTTTCCGACTTTTTACGGGATCGTTTCCTGATCTGACGTCGTTTTAATAAATTTCTTGAGTTAATCGCGAAGTTTTACGATATACTCGACTTTTTTATTAAAAACACGTTTTTTACGACTTTCTCGGCGTTTTTATTAAAAGCGCGTTTTTTACGATTTTAACGAGAAATCTCGAATAAATCGTATAGTTTAGGCAATGTTCGGTGTTTCGTTTAACCGTTGCCGTTTTATACGATTTCCTCGAGTTCTTTCCGAGAAAACGAAGTTTTACGATTTTTATCGTAAAACTCAAATGGCAAGTCGGATCGAAATGGAACGAGAGATATTTCGACCGTGATTTCGAACGCGACCTTGTCGAAAGACGTAAGTTTCGAATCGGGAATGCGGAAATCGAGACGCGGAGTGTTCGGGAAGTTTCTTAGATCGCCCATCGGCGATCTAAGCCGGGTCCGGCCTAGATCGCCGATGGGCGATCTAAAGAGTGACCCTTAGATCGCCCATCGGCGATCTATGCCGGGCCCGGCTTAGATCGCCGATGGGCGATCTAGAGGGTGTTTCTTAGATCGCCCATCGGCGATCTAAGCCGGGTCCGGCTTAGATCGCCGATGGGCGATCTAATGAGTGACCCTTAGATCGCCCATGGGCGATCTAGAGGGTGTTTCTTAGATCGCCCATCGGCGATCTAAGCCGGACCCGGCTTAGATCGCCGATGGGCGATCTAAAGAGTGACTCTTAGATCGCCCATCGGCGATCTAAGCCGGGCCCGGCTTAGATCGCCGATGGGCGATCTAGAGAGTGTTTCTTAGATCGCCCATCGGCGATCTAAGCCGGGTTCGGCTTAGATCGCCGGTGGGCGAACTAGTTGCGACTAGTTCGCGTTTTACGGCTTTTTCAGTTTTTTGCGGTTTTGTAAAATGATTCTCAAATTTTATAAAACGATCTTCGGATTTCATAAAACGACTTTTCGGTTTTATAAAAACGACCCTCGAGTTTTATAAAATGATTCTCGAGTTTTATAAAGCGATTCTCGAGTTTTATAAAACGATTCTCGAGTTTTATAAAACGATTCTCGAGTTTTACAAAACGATTCTTGAGTTTCGTAGAACGATTCTTGAGTTTTATAAAACGATCTTCGAGTTTTACGAAACGATTCTCGAGTTTTATAAAACGATTCTTGAATTTTATAAAATCACTTTTGCGGAAAGTAATGATCTCTCTTTTATGGAAGCTATCGCGGACGTTGATTTCGAGAGTACGGTTTTTGACACCAACAGTGAATATCAGTTCCCACAGTCTGGCGCTAGAAGGAGGGCGGGTCGGATTACTCTTACTCATAGCCGCAAAACGCTTGACTAAAACGATGTCTGGATGTATGAAAGACAAATTTGCAACTCGCCAAAAGACGCTGGTAAAACAACTCCAGAAGCGACTGCTCCTACAGCCAACGCTCGCGCAAACGCTGTAGTACTCAACAAAATCGAAAACCTAATCGCGACTCTTCGCCACGGAAAGAACAACAAAACAAGCTCACGATTTCTATCTCAGATCACTAAGGGAAACGATAAAATCTATCAAACCCCATAGTGTTTTTCTTATTTCCGAGTTGGACAAATCTCACACGTTAAGCAAAAGACGTTTTCCGAGAACCTTTCGGAAAAATAAAACTTGCTATCCCAGAAACTGCGGAACAAACCGTAACTTACTCGCGAAATAAATCCTAGGATACTCACGGAAAACCCTAGGCTGTTCGCGGAAAAATCCTTAGGTGACTCGCGGAAAAACCGTAGGTTATTCGCGGCAAAACCCTAGGTTGTTCGCGGAAAAACCCTAGGTTATTCGCGGAGAAAGCCTTAGGTGACTCGCGGAAAAACCGTAGGTTATTCGCGGCAAAACCCTAGGTTGTTCGCGGAAAAACCCTAGGTTACTCGCGGAGAAAGCCTTAGGTGACTCTAGGAAAAACCGTAGGTTATTTTCGGCAAAACCCTAGGTTGTTCGCGAAAAAACCCTAGGTTACTCACGGAGAAAGCCCTAGGTTACTCGCGGAGAAAGCCCTAGGTTACTCGCGGAAAAACCCTAGGATATTCGCGACAAAACCCTAGGTTGCTCGCGGAAGAACCTTAGGCTACTCGCAGAATCGGGCAATACTATCCAGCCGAAAAGACGTTGAGTTGGCCAAGCAACCTAGCTTGCCATCTTGGCAAGCTGACCGGCTTTCCACCTCGTCCCAGAGGCACTGACTTTTTCCCGAGGGTCCGCACAATCCAACTCATAGCTATGGTGAGCTAGACCGTACTCTAAACAATAATCGCCCAGCTTTTCGTTTCGTCTCAATCAAAGTTTTCGTTGAGGTTTTACCACGAAAACAAGATAGCTTGATGAATCGGGACTGTGCTTGCCGACTCACCATAAGGCAAGTTGGACAAGCTCGATGGATCGAAACATCTCCATCTCGAATCTTGATCGAGACGCTTTTCGTTTTGTCTCAATCAGACTTTCCGTTGATATTCTACGACGAAAACAAGTCAACTCGACGAATCTAGATCACCCGCGCCAAGCGTCTTAGCTAGCCGAACGTAGAGCTAGCTAGCTCGCCATACAGAGAGCTGACCCAAGCGCCTGGCTCGCCCAAGAGACGCTGACTTCGCCCCAAGGGTTCTTACTATCCAGATAGCCACACGACGAGCTGAAAGGGTTCACCCAACTTGCCTTACGTCGAGCTGAACCAATCCTCGAGTTCTCTCGAAGTCTTGATCGCGCTGATTCTCGTTTCGTCTGAACCGGAATTTCCATCAAGATTTTACGACAAAACCGCAAAGACTTGTTTCTTCGTATAAGTACGAATCAATCGTCTAAAATGGCAACGGTTGACTTAACACCAAAGTTTCCTAAACTATACGAGAAATCTGAACTCTCTAAACCCAATCCGATTTTACGAAACTCTGCCACGCTCAGTCGAAAACATCCAATCATAAACATGTGATTTATTTTTTCGATATACGAAACGCCCCTAGTCAGCCAAATAAAACCAGCAGTACGAAGAAACAAGAACATGAGCTCCGATGTTTAAGTCTTCTCCCCGCTCTGATACTCTTGCCAGTAATTCGTCGAAGACCGGTAAGTCAAAAGACAAAGAACAAAGAATAGACGATCCCAAATCATCGATGAAACTAAGGTATGTCCGATTTGAAAATTTTATTAGACTTCTAATTTCTCGTAGGTAAGAAACGAAAACGTCTTGTAAACTGCCGTGAAACCTAGAGAACTTAGAATTTAGAGAATAGTCTAGCATACTAAGTCGTAAGCAATTTTTGTCTATCTCGATTTTTTGTTTTCTAACCATTCATGCATAACTCGCAAACCGATCCAATCTCTCGTACAACCGAGAAATGATCGCCACGCATTCAAACGTACTCATTTCCTAAAAGAAAGAGGGAGCTAGAGACGCTGACGTTTTCTTAAAACTGACTCGCTCCTAGAAGTTTACGTAAATCAGACATACTCCAAATCATCTCCGATCCACCATGGTCTTTAATCGACTCGGATTGTCGATCATCCCAATCCTTCAAACGAAACTCGTCTTTTTTCTTTCGCCGAACATTTTTCCTCGCATCAAGAAAACGCTTTCTAAAATAGGCGGAAAAATATTCGGACGATGCAACGCCTCGTCGAAATCATCCCAAAAGCAAACGACAATCTAAAAACCGTCTAAGCGCTAAAGACTGATCCAAACCGTCTCGGAAATAATCTCGAGGAGTATACAGCATCTCTCGAGACAATCATGCGGTTAGAAAATCTCTGCGAAACTCGATTATTTGCCGAAGTCATAATGATCTTCTCAAACTTGATAAAACAAGTATAAGAATCGAAATCTTTAGGCATCAAAGCATTGATCCCATTTTCCGTCAAACCAAGTGAGTCACGGAATAATGGCAAGAACATTTGCGGCGAAAGAAAAATCGAGAACACAAAGCAGCAATAGAGAATACGTCCTCCCTTCTCACCTGACTGATCCTATTGCTGATCATGTGATTCATTCCGTCCGAGAAACCCGCTAAAACATTTTGCGACTAAATCTCGGTGAAATAATTTTTGGTAAAACTCCGCGAGTGACTCCGAAAAAACCATCACCAAAAAATCAAAAACTAAGCGGAAAGGTTTCTCGAAAAATCTGCGGAAACATTGTTAACCCAATGCGTCGTGCCAATTTACTAAAGCCATCGCCCGTTGCTAACGCAAGAAATCCTTCGTATAGTCAGGATCATGTCATAACGAAGTAACTTTCAAAGTAAACGTAACAGGTTTTGCGAAAAGTACTTTCCTTATAGCGAAAACCAAGCTATACGATCCGACACCGAGCGACCAATCTAAACTTTTCCTCCTCGCGACACGATCTGAAAGATCTCACTCTTTAGCCCTTCGGTTCACGAGCATCCGCTCTCCTTCCTCCCGATTACATCTGAGAATGAGACCGCCACGCAAACGACTCCGCACGGCCTCTGCATCAAGCTTCTTAGGATCTGTCTCCCTCGAGTAAAAAAAAAAACAACTTCCATACAAAGGAAAGTTTATACGAAACTTTCACCGTATAAATCAAACCTACAACGGAAAAACGTTTTCTATAACCACAGGAATACTTGGCATATCAAGATCGACAAACGTTACTTGGCATATCAAGATCGACAAACGTTACTTGGCTATTGTCCGATCACGCGTCACTTCAATGCCAAGTCTACAAACTGATTCGACCTTTTCGTAGCACGAAAGTGTCGTGGTCTAATCCTCTACCAAATACGACCTTGGTTGTGCGGCTGAACACGACCTTCATGCCAAGCCAATACATTCAACGGATAATGCGAACTTGTCGAAAATCGGCTAAGTTCTGTATTCTCGCGATTCACTCTATTCCCGAAGTAAGTTGCCTACAAAATCCGACGTATAAGAAAACACTCGTACCAGAACTCCTAAAGCCGTACGAATCTCGGAAGGTCAACACTTCACAAAGCACCGTACGAAAAACGCTTCGTTTCAGGGAAACAAATTACGCGACCTCTCGGTCCTAATTGCTCTAGCACAAATCATATAACTACCTAACATCCAAACAGGAATGAAAGTTTTAATTGCGAATATCCGCAAACGAACCAAAGTGTTCCTGCAAAGCATGGTTAAAACAAAACCCTCGCAACACCGCGCAACATCTTCGAGCCCGCAAACGTTCCGAACACGAAACGCGGCATATAAAATAAAAACCAACTTTCGGCACTGCGAGACGTCGCAGACGCCCGGAGATTAGTTTTTCGACAAAAATACCTTCCTCGATAAAGTCATTTTCTTGGAAGACCTAACAGTCCGTCCGCGACTATAAAATTACACAAAACTTCTTAACGTACGTATCCTTCGCGAAGGCCAAAACAATGTAAACATCAATCGCCTAAAAAGTTTGTTGCTGATCACAACAAACTCGCAGCAGTCCTAAACAAACTTAAGTTATCTCGCAGAGATAGCTCTCGAACACCCGACACAAGGGTAATAGCGCTATAAAAGAAATCCAAACTTTTGGTCAGCACTTCCGGGCAACTTAGAAATTGTTCCCGGTGAGATGCTCGGTTCCAACCAGACGAATCGTATAAGCCGAGAACCTATCGTGGATTCTAAATCGGTATGGAATCAGG
>CAKOAT010088489.1:99761-113403 GCA_932364175.1 Eruca vesicaria subsp. sativa | reverse complement strand
CATAGCCTCAATCCGAAAGTAAACCTAGGGCTTGCCCTAAAACCAGCACACTAGTCGCTAACGTCTCAAAGCATGAATCGAGATCCTAAAGGCATGTCTCTTCGTCTATATCTAAACGCTCACTCGATTTACTAAACATCCTAAAACGAGCAAATGAACAAGGCGATACACTAAGGGAAAAAGGAATGCGAGACGACAACTCGCGGACCTCCCTCAATATCAACTCATAATCTTCCCGCTACATTCATACGACTAAAAACACGCTCTTAAAAACGCAAACTGATTTTTAATAAAGCCGCAAAAGCGGCAGGGACTCAGAGCCGCACATGGCCAGTCCAAAAACTATAACGGCCACGCTCGGCCAGACCAAACGGCCTACGAGGCTAGTCTCAAGGCCGGGAAAGGTCCAGATGCCATTGACATCAATATGCTCGATAACTCCTAACTAGTCTATAAAGGTCTCACTGCGAAACAGGTTATACGAACCTTAACTCCAAAACGAACTACAAAAGGCTTGATCCCCTCAAAAGGGTACGTAGGCAGCCTTCACAAGGTGCAGCCCTAATTTTAAACCCTTTCCGCTCCCTGGAGAGTGGAAAGATCACTTTCAACGGACCTTTCCGACCATTAATTCCGCCTAACTTAACTAAAACTGGTTAACCACTCGCAAGAACCTTCACTAAAGGCTCAAGATTCTTACGATCTGGGGGACTAACTGTTGGGGTCAAAATCGGTACGACGGAATCAACGGCCGAAACTCCCTGCAGAAATATAAAAGGAATCGTTTTGTAAAACCCGAAGAATCGTTTTATAAAACTCGAGGATCGTTTTATAAAACTCGAGGACCGTTTTATAAAACTCGAGAATCGTTTTATAAAACCCGAGGATCATTTTATAAAACTCGAGAATCTTTTTATAAAACTCGAGGATCATTTTATCAAAATTCGAGAATCGTTTTATAAAACTCAAAAAATCGTTTTATAAAACTCGAGAATCGTTTTATAAAACTCGAAGAAGTGTTTTATAAAACTCGAGAATCGTTTTATAAAACTCGAGGATCATTTTATAAAACTCGAGAAGCCGTTTTATAAAACTCGAAGATCGTTGTATAAAACTCGAGGATCGTTTTATAAAACTCGAGAAGCCATTTTATAAAACTCGAAGATCGTTTTATGAAACTCGAAGATCTTTTTATAAAACTCGAGAAGCCGTTTTATAAAACTTGAAGATCGTTTTATAAAATTCGAGAAGCCGTTTTATAAAACTCGAAGATAGTTTTATAAAACTCGAGAATCGTTTTATAAAACTCGAGAATCGTTTTATAAAACTCGAGAATCGTTTTATAAAACTCGAAGAATCGTTTTATAAAACTCGAAGAATCGTTTTATAAAACTCGAGAATCATTTTATAAAACTCGAAGAATCGTTTTATAAAACTCGAGAATGGTTTTATAAAACTCGAAGAATCGTTTTATAAAACCCGAAGAATCGTTTTATGAAACTCGAGAATCGTTTTATAAAACTCAAAGAATCGTTTTACGAAACCGCAAAAAACTGAAACAGCCGTAAACGTGAACTAGTCACGACTAGTTCGCCCATCGGCGAACTAAGCCGGCCCGGCTTAGTTCGCCGATGGGCGAACTAGTAGGCACTCGACTAGTTCGCCCATCAGCGAACTAATCCGGCCCGGCTTAGTTCGCCGATGTGCGAACTAGGAGATACTCGACTAGTTCGCCCATCGGCGAACTAAGCCGGCCCGGCTTAGTTCGCCGATGGGCGAACTAGTCCCGTCCCGGCTAGATCGCCATTGGGTGAAGTAAGAGGTGCTGACTTTGCTCCACAGGTTCTTTTCGCCTAGTTCGCCATATGGCGACCTAGCCAAGCTGAACTAGCTCGCCGTACGTCGAGCCGACCATCCCGAGCCTCGATCTCCCACATCCTTGATTCAAGGCATACGTCCTTCGACACGATCGTATTCCGAATCATGGTCGAAATGTCTCCCGTGTCGTCTCGATCCGTCCTATCGTTCGAGTTTTATGATAAAAACCGTAAAACTCCGTTTCCCGAAAAGAACTCGAAGAAATTGTATAAAACAGTAACGGTTAATCAAAACACCGAACGTCCCCTAAACTATACGATTTATCCGAGATTCTTCGTTAAGATTATAAAAAACGTGTTTTTAATAAAAAACGTCGAGAGAATCGTAAAAAAATGGCATCGGATCAGGAAACGCTCTCGTTAAAGTCATAAAACGGTTTTTATCGTAAAACGGCCCGAAAGGTCCTAAAACACGATAAAAACCCATCTCGCGACGTTAACAAAATCAAACCCGAAGATACGATAACGCTTTGACGGTCTACTCGCAGATGGAAGATAAAAGGCAAGTTTGAAGATAAATAGAAGATTTCCGCAGAAGAAAATGAAAGATCAACAGATATGGAAAGTTCCCGAAATAATCGGTTTCGAGCAAAATGGAAAGACTAAAACCGCCTAAGGAGGAGTATATATGGAGGAGGCATAGGGCAGAAGCGGAGGGGCGAGTTTTCAGAGCTTTCACCACCAAACTTAGCATTTAGGCAATTTTCCGTTTTCGTTATCGAGCTGCGTCTCAACTAGGGTTTTAGTCTTAGATTGCTAGAACTAGGAATTTCGCCGACGGCTCCTGCAGCTAAGGCAACTATCGTTGTAACCGTTCTTACGCGAATTCGGAATAAGAATCCTTCTTGCTCTCAATCTCGTTTTTCTTTTTATATCTTTCAATTTATTCATATTAATCGCGTTCTTGTTTACTTGTCGTTGGCTTTCGCAGAGATCCGGTTCCTCTGGAAAATTAGGGTTTTCCTAACTTTCCTTATTTGACGGAAATCGACAGGTGTGAATTTTGGTTCCCACAGATGCGCCCGAAGGTTTTCTCACATGTTACAACACATTTTTGCAGCAATGCCACTTATGGTTTCCGATCCCGGAGATCATTGTTCGTTACCTTCATAGGCTGAGGCTATCGATCAGTCAGTTGACTCCCCCCGATTTAAAGCAACTCGTTGGTCTCTTGACGCTGAGCTACGAGCAGGGAATAACCCTTAGCGTCGATCATCTCGAGGGTCTATTGAAGCCCACGGAGCAGTCACAGAGGATCACTTTATGCCCTCGTGACGGGATCGTTATGGGCTGCTCAACGATCTCTCCTTCTTGGAAGAAAATTTCTTCTATGTTCGTATTGACAGTGCGTCAGTCGAGCAGGATTGCATTCCGCTTTTTACGACCGTGTGGGGTCGGAAAGGTATGTGATTCGAGTTCATACGAATCTTCTCCTTCTTTTTTTTATTCGTTTCTGCTTCTCCGCAGTGACCAACCCTTTGCCTCCGTATCCTGCGGATCTCCCAAGCATCACCGCTTCTCTTAAATGTGGTGAAGTTGGCTGGTGCAGTTTTTCTCCACAACGCGTCCGCCAAGCGGTTGCCCTCTCCCGATCTCGGCTCTTTGCGGATTCTCCGACTTATGAAGAGGATCCGTTTATAGGAGAATTTATCCCATATGTTCCCTCAATGAGGAGAAACGGGTCGAGATTCCAAAGGGATAAAAATCCGGTTGTTGAAGATGACGATTCTGAATGTGCGGCCTCTCCTGAAAATATTCTCAAGGACTTCCTCGATAGTTAAACGGAAGAAGGTGTCTGGATGAAAGCGGGCGGATCATCGACCTCCCATTTTCCGGTCGCTGATCATGATCAAGTCCCGGAGTTTACTAGAGGGTCTGAGAAAGCTAAGGAGGTACGTGTGTTTATTATATTTTTTGAGCGATTTTATCATCGGATGATGTCGCTTAATTCTTTTCTTTGGTAGGGTTTCCTTGTCATGAGCCGGGCCCTAGACAGCCGTAATGCGGAAGCTCGTCTTGCCGAGTTTCGAGCAGACATGGCTTAAAAAGAAGTCGCTCGTCTTCGGGCAGGGGTCGAGGCTAACCGAGCCGAAGAAGTGGTTGTGAGGGAAGTTGCCTAGGGATGAGTGTGCGGCTAGATCTCGCCGTGCCAAGGAGCTTTCTGACCAAAGGATTCGTCGTGCTCGTCGCGCGGGCAAACGAGAGGTTGCCGAGGAGATGAAGGCCCGTCGTGAGCGATTTGCAACCGGTTGTTCGGATGCCGAAGTTGTTCAACGGGTGCATGGTGATTATCGCGAATGTCGCGGGATCGTTCGTGGGTTATCCCTAACGCATAACGAAGGGTATTCGTTTCCTGAGAAATACTCCGTGCGGCAGGGATACTTGGATCAGGAAAGAGATATGCAGCCCAAACTTTTCAACCTTAGGGCGCGCATGTGGGATCAGTGGAATCCCATTGTGGTGTCGCAGGATTCAGTCGAAATTGGACCTGGGAATTCGGACGCGGAGGGTGAAGTCGACCAGTCCGCGTTTGATGACTTTAATGTGTGATGTTATTTCTTTTATGATTTCGTTGTTGTTTCTCTGGGACTGGCCGTTGGTGGCTTTGAATCTCTACCGCTGGGCGGTGTGTACTTGAAGGCTTTCTATTAAGAAAACATTTTCTAAGTATGAAATTCGTGTTTTGTTTTTAGATGTAGAGGGAAGAATACGAGTTGTCATCTCGCATCTAACTCTTTGGTGTAAATCGTCCGATTCGTTTAACTCGGAATGTTCCGATTTTTGCAAGTGTTTAGACGTGGGCGAAGAGACATGCCTTTAGGATCTCGATTCGTGCCTTGAGACGTTAGCGACCAGTGTGCTGGGTTTAGGGCAAGACCTACGTTTACTTTCGGGTTGAGGCTATGCGATGACTAATCGGCTTTCGTTTTGCCTGTTGTGATTTTAACCTGACTCCATACCTATTTAGAATCCGCGATAGGTTCTCAGCTTATATGATTCGTATGGTTGGAATCGAGCATCTCACCGGGAACAATTTCTAAGTTGCCCGGAAGTGCTGACCAAAAATTTGGATTTCTTTTATAGCGCGCTATTTTATCCTAGTCGGAAGTATGCGGACCGACATGTCGATGCGTTTGTTTAGGAGGGCTAGCGTTCTCGACGGGGCCAATCGCCGACGTCTCGCCGGTTCTTTCCGAAAATATTTTGGTATGCAAGTTTTATAAAAACGATTAAGTAGTTGTTACTGCGGAAGCGATTTTCCGGATGTTTGGAATTCTTTTTGCGTTTTTGATAGTAGCGGAGATATTCTAACTTTGTCTTTATTAAAAATTTTGAAAATTTTTCGATTACAAAGCGAAAGTTTTTTTTTAAATTTGGGAGTATACGAATACTTGTATACTCACCCACCCCCCCCCCCCATTTTGGAAGGGGGGGATAGCTGAACTCGTCTTTAGGCGAGCTGCCTACGTATTCCTCTCGGAAATCAAGCCATCTCGTTGTTCTGATTGTTTGCGCGAGTGTGCTTACTCGGCTGTCGCAGACTTCTCGATCGCTTCAGTTGCGGGATCGATGTCTTTGTCTGGGATTGTCTCCTCCGGCCGGGTAGAAGCGATGGGTGCGGAAACCTCTGGTTCCTCGACCGTTACTTGCTTTGGGTCGTCTTCTCCGGGCGGTGGCATGACCTTTGCCAGTTTTGGTTTCACGATTGCTACCGCCAATTGCCTTAGCTTATGTTCGGCCAGGAAGCAGGATCGCGATTGTCTTTGGCATCTCCAAATTGCAGCGACTCCCGTAACTGTTGGGAATTTGATGCCTAAGTGGTATGTTGACAGAACCGCCTTCATGGAATTTATCCAAGGTGTTCCCATGATCACGTTGTAGATAACCGGGAAATCGACTACCGTGAAGTTAACAATTTTCGTCACTTCTTTCGCTGCGACCGGTAGTCGGATTGATCCCAGGGTCATGGACGTCTCGCCGGAGAAACTGGTCAACGGTTTTGGAATTGGCTCGACTTCCGAGAGGTCAATTCCAATGCGTGCTAGCGTGTTGCGGAAGATCACGTTGACAGTACTTCCGGTATCGACCAAGATTCGAGCAACTTCTAAATCGCTTATCACTAAGTCGATGAGAAGGGGCTCGGCGTGAGGTTGGTCGATTCCGCCGGCTTCAGCGTCGTCGAATGAGATCACCCCTTTCGGAGAGTCATCCGTCGGCATCTTCCAACTCGAGCCGGTTTCGGCTTTGCGTTGGTAGGATTTGATAGATGAGACGGTGTCGTTATAATATTGCGATTCACTGATAATCATGTTGATTTTTCGGCGGTTAGCGTCGTTACCCTTCTCGTCTTGCCTTCGTCCGTGTTTTTCGCCTGACTGGTTTCCCTGAGGCGGAGTTTCCGCTCGCGCGTTCCTGTCGTTCTTCGGAAGGCGATCCGAATCGCGGATGAGATCCTTGACACTGGATATTTCGGAAAGTTCTCCCGCGACCAATTTTGTGGCAAGTCTGGCGCCGAGAACTTTGCAGTTCACGGTGGAATGCCCACGGGTTTGGTGGAGGTCGCAGAAAGAATTCTCATCGTAATTCAAATTTCTCGTCCACGTGTTACCCGTGGTTTGCCCTTGCTCCGATCCGGAGTTGATGGCGTAGTTATGCGGCCCTTGGAGATCCTGACCCTCGTGATGGACGAACTTGTCGTTACTAGAATTCTTCTTTTTCGGCTTCTGCTCAGACGAGTTATCCTTCGCGGATGTTTTCGTCGGCTTATGCTTCTCGGACAGGATTTTAGTCTCCTCCTCGATTGTTATGTAATCGGTAGCCTTGTGGAGCGCGTCCTGGATTGTCCGCGGCTTTTCGAGAGTTATCCACTTTCGGAATTTTGATTTGTACCAAAGCGACTTTCTAAGCGCGGCAATGGCGACTTTGTCGCTAATTCCGCTTACCCTAGCCATGACGAGCCAGGAGGCGGCAGTAGCCTGCGTCCTTTTCATGGTCCTTGAGCTTGGCTCGTCCCATGGTGATCTGGAATGCCTGTAGGTGTGCTTTAGGATCAGACGTCCCGTCGTAAGTCGGCACCTTAAGTTTTCTGGGATCAGGCAGTTTGACCTCGGTGATGCGAGCCGTGAAGGGCGTTTTCCGAGACTCATACAGTAACCGATTGATTTCGGGTGCGGCGCTGTTAGCGTGATGAATCTGACATTTTACCGCTTTTACCGCTGCGGCCGTTTTAGTGATGTATTCGCGGAGATCGTGAATCTCGGTCAGATTGCCAGCAGTTTTCCGACCTTGTCGGCGTTTGATGCGAGTAACCGGAGATCGCTCCTTGGCAGTTTTTGCGTATCGCGCAAAGTCGAGTTCCTCCTCGTCTCCAGTAAGAAAACGTTCGGGAGAAGACTCTGATATAGGACTTCGAGTTTTTCTTCTCCTAGGATGGACGTCAGCGTCTTCGTCCGATGAATCGGCCCGGTCGCTTGTCTCTAGGTTGACCCTTTCGATGCCGTCACCCTCGGTCTCCTGTTTGTGAGTAGGAGGTTTCTCCGATTCGTTTAGCGTCGCGTCAGGGTTATCTTTTCCGGAATCCTTTTCCGGTAAGTTACCCTGCTCGGTTCTGGGACGATCCGTTGAGCGCCGAAATCGAGCCTACTTCCGCGGATCTTAGTAGTTCCGCGGGGGCAAATTTCTCGGGTTTTCGCGGTTAGGGTTTCAACCCGTTTTGCGAGCGAACCGATGAGCTTTTCCTGCTCTTCCGATTTTTTTGTTAAACTCGGAAAGCATCTTTTCGATGGTCTCGGCGTTCGTGTTTGTAGTGTTGGCCGCGGACGCATCTTGTGGTGGTGGTGTTTCAACGTTGTCGCGTTCGTTGCGAGTTTGGTTGTCACCAGTCATCGTTTCTTGGTTGGACATGTTGCGGCTTCGGTGTAAGATAGATCCGACCCCCCCCTCCTTCTAGCGCCAAACTATGGGAACCAAAATCCACCTACTGTCAATAACTCGTAAATAAGGAAATTTTGGGTAAACCCTAAGTTTCCAGAGGAACCGGCTATCTGCAGAGACGAAACGAGAGACATTTCAACGTTATCTGCAGGAACGGAGTTTTATGGTTTTTATCGTAAAATTCGAACGATAAGTCGGATCGAGACGAAACGAGAGACATTTCGGCCGTGGTTCAGAATGCGACCATGTTGAAGGACGTAAATTTCGAATCGGGGATGCGGGAGATCGAGGCTCGGGATGGTCAGTTCAACGTACGGAGAATCGAGCTGGTCCGTTCCAGCTCGCCAGTTTGACGAGCTGTCCGGGAAATCTCTAGTTCGCCTGCTGGCGAACTAAGACAGCTTGGTCTAGTTCGCCAGCAGGCGAACTAGTCGGAAGCTTCTTGTTCGCCTGCTGGCGAACTAAGCCAAGCTGGCATAGTTCGCCAGCAGGCGAACTAGTCGGGAAGCTTCTAGTTCGCCTGCTGGCGAACTAAGCCAGCTTGGCTTAGTTCACCAGAAGGCGAACTAGTCGTGACTAGTTCGCGTTTTGCGGCGGTTTCTGTTTTTTGCGGTTTTATAAAACGATTCTCGAGTTTATAAAACGACTTCTCGAGTTTTATAAAACGATTCTCGAGATTTATAAAACGATCTTCGAGTATTATAAAACGACCTCTCGAGTTTTATAAAACGATTCTCGAGTTTTATAAAACGATCTTCGAGTTTTATAAAACGCTTTCTCGAGTTTTATAAAACGATCTTCAAGTTTTATAAAACGATTCTTCGAGTTTTATAAAATGATCTTCGAGTTTTATAAAACAACTACTCGGGTTTTATAAAACGATTCTCGAGTTTTATAAAACGATCTTCGAGTTTTATAAAACGACTTCTCGAGTTTTATAAAATGATTCTCGAGTTTTATAAAACGATCTTCGAGTTTTATAAAACGACTTATCGAGTTTTATAAAATGATTCTCGAGTTTTATAAAACAACTTCTCGGGTTTTATAAAACTATTCCTTTTGTATTTTTGCGGGGAATTTTGGCTATTGATTTCGTCGTACCGATTTTTACCCCAACAGAAGTCTTGATAGGTCTTTCTCATGTTCATATTGCATGGCTGCTTTCTCCCAGTTGGGATCTCCGGTTCTTGGATCAAGCATGTGCGTGACTTCGGCTTGTGTGAAGAGCTTGCAATCAGGAACTCCTTTAGCATAGGCTTCAACAACTTCAGGTACACAGAAACAAAAGCGTCCAAATAATGATGCTTTTTCAGAAAGTTTCTCATGTCGTCGTTGGTAACGTGTATGATGTCTCCGTTTACTGCTCTTGCATGGACAGATTCATCTCTGTAGACTCCATATTCGTCTTTCTTTTCTCAAAAGAAACGACGAACTCCGTTGTGGAAAGCTCTCTTCCCAAATTCGCGTTGTATATCGATCGATGCACGTCTCCATGTATCGGTCGATGCTCGGTGAAACTTGTGCGGATCGTGTGGGTAGCGAGGTGGTTGTGTAGAGGGAGTTACTGGTCCATAAGCCATCTGGAGTATGTCTGCAACATCGTCTGTGGAGATAGGAATGATTCTCCCATCTATAGCTCGTGCATGACCATCTGAATCCCTGAAAATACCAAACTCATCTGGTATTAGTGAATTTAAATCAAAGTTAAGTGTTTGTACCTCGGATGGTGTTGTGGCAGGATCGGTTGGTGGTTGAAGATTGATATCGAGCGATGGAGAGTGCTCCGTATCGGTCGATGGTTTGTGGAACATGTCGGTCGATGGCTTGAACTCCATGTCGATCGATACGGGTTCTGCAGGTTCGATCTCGGGTGGTAGTGGTGCTGTATCTACTGCAAAACTTTCGTGATAAGTGCTAGCCCAGATTCCAATCGATTAATCTCTGTGGTGTGGCTCATGTGGGACATAGACTGGTCTGCAGTAAGGTTCATCGGTCGTTGATTTGAAACGTCGTTTGAGCGATCTGGGTGGAGGCATATCGGTCGATGGGGTAGGAGCTACATCGGTCGATGGGCGTAGGAGGAAGGTCGGGTTAGGAGGGTTTCCTGCATCTTCTCGAAGAAATCGGTACTCGATGCCGCGTTCTTCCTCATAATCTTTATCATACTCCTCCTGAGTTGTGATACTAGCTAGCTCGGGCATGTAGTGATTGTTTTCCCACTCATCTGCGCTGAAATCGGCGTCTGGGAACTCGTCTTCGATCCGTCAGAATACTCCATCGAGCAATGACCAGGTAGTGCTGTCGGTCGATGGTTCTGCAACGGTATCGGGCGATGGAGAAGGGCTGTCATCGGTCGATACTGCTTCTTCTGTATCATACTCTTCCATAGAATCAAATTCGTGGGCACAGAAACAGGTGGCTACGAGTGTTGAGCTTGCTGGCCTTGTAAACTTGATGACTGGAATAGGGTTGTAGTGGATGGAAGGGTTGATAAGGGTTAGGCAGAGCTTGTTGGTTTGTAGGTCACAAACAGCTCCAACTGTGGCTAAGAAGGCTCTTCCAATTAGTAGAGAAGTCTTGAAGTTGAGCTTGTTGGAGAGGACATGGAAGTCTGTAGGAATTAGGGTTTCTCCAATCTGTACCTCAAGGTTGCGAACGATGCCTCCAGAGCTTTGTTGAGAACAATCCACAAAGATGAAAGTTTCTTCAGAAGGTTCTATCTTCAGACCTAGATGATCTGTCATAAGCTTGGGTAAGATGCTAACTCCAGATCCTGTGTCACAGATGGCACGTGGGAACTCAACACCTCTGATGGAACAAGGTATTGTGAACTTCCCTGGATCACTCTTCTTCTCTAGTGTTATCTTCTGCTTGAGGCTCTCTCTGACTTGGTTAAACATCCTCCTGATGTTGGGGTCAAAATCGGTACGACGGAATTAATAACCAAAACTCCCCGCGAAAATACAAAAGGAACAGTTTTATAAAACCTGAGGAATAGTTTTATAAAACTCAAAGTCATTCATAAAACTCGCAGACCGTTTTATAAAACTCGAAAGGCCGTTTTATAAAACTCGAGGATCGTTTTATAAGACTCGAGAATCGTTTTATAAAACTCGAAGATCGTTTTATAAAACTCGAAGATCGTTTCATAAAACTCGAAGATCGTTTTATAAAACTCGAAGATCATTTTATAAAACTCGAAGATCGTTTTATAAAACTCGAGAAATCGTTTTATAAAACCTAAGGATCGTCTTATAAAACTCGAGAATCGTTTTATAAAACTCGAGAATCGTTTTATAAAACTCGAGAATCGTTTTATAAAACTCGAAGATCGTTTTATAAAACTCGAAGATCGTTTTATAAAACTCGAGGAATCGTTTTATAAAACTCAAAGATCGTTTTATGAAATCCGGAGATCGTTTTATAAAACTCGAGAATCGTTTTATAAAACTCGAGAATCGTTTTATAAAACTCGAGAATCGTTTTATAAAACTCGAAGATCGTTTTATAAAACTCGAAGATCGTTTTATAAAACTCGAAGATCGTTTTATAAAACTCAAAGATCATTTTATAAAACTCAAAGATCGTTTTATAAAACTCAAAGATCGTTTTATAAAACTCAAAGATCGTTTTATGAAATCCGGAGATCGTTTTATAAAACTCGAGAATCGTTTGACGAAACCGCAAAAAACCGAAAAAGCCGTAAAACGCGAACTAGTCGCAACTAGTTCGCCCATGGGCGAACTAAGAGATACCCATCTAGTTCACCCATCGGCGAACTAAGCCGGCCCGACTTAGTTCGCCGATGGGCGAACTAAGAGGTGCTCATCTAGTTCACCCATCGGCGAACTAAGAGATGCTCTCTAGTTCGCCCATCGGCGAACTAAGCCGGCCCGGCTTAGTTCGCCGATGGGCGAACTAGGAGATGCTCGACTAGTTCGCCCATCGGCGAACTAAGCCAGCCCGGCTTAGTTCGCCGATGGGCGAACTAGAGACTTCCCGGATATTCCGCGTCTCGATCTTCCTCATTCCCGATTCAAAACTTACGTCTTTCGACAAGGTCACGTTCTAAACTACGGCCGAAACATCTCCCGTTCCATCTCGATCTGACTTACCGTTCGGGTTTTACGATAAAAATCGTAAAACTTCGCTTTCTCGGAAAGAACTCGAGGAAATTGTATAAAACGGCAACGGTTAAACGAAACACCGAACATTGCCTAAACTATTCGATTTATTCGAGATTTCTCGTTGAAATCATAAAAACGCGTTTTTAATAAAAAAACGCCGAGTAAGTCGTAAAAAACGTGGTTTTAATAAAAGTCGAGTAAATCGTAAAACCTTGCGATTAACTCGAGTAATTTATTAAAAACGACATCAGATCAGGAAACGATCCCGTAAAAAGTTGAAAAACGGATTTATCGCAAAACGGCACGGAAGGACCTAAAACGCGATAAAAACCCATCTCGCGATCTTAATGGAATCTAACCCACAGATTTGATAACGTGTTGACGGTTTACTCGCAGGAGGAAAATAAAAGTCAAGTTTAAAGATAGAAGGAAGGTTTGAAGAAAAATAGAAGATTTCCGCGGAAGAAAAGGAAGGATCGAGAAAAATGGAAAATTTCCCNGGCACGGAAGGACCTAAAACGCGATAAAAACCCATCTCGCGATCTTAATGGAATCTAACCCACAGATTTGATAACGTGTTGACGGTTTACTCGCAGGAGGAAAATAAAAGTCAAGTTTAAAGATAGAAGGAAGGTTTGAAGAAAAATAGAAGATTTCCGCGGAAGAAAAGGAAGGATCGAGAAAAATGGAAAATTTCCCGATTTAGTCAAATCTGGGCAAAATGGAAAGATCGGATAGCCAAGGCGAGGAGTATATAAATAGGAGGTCTGGGGCAGAAGCAGGACACACGAAATTCAGAGCTCTCACCACCAAAACTAGCATTTAGGAATCTTTCCGTTTTTCTGTTAGCGAGCTGCGTCTCAATTAGGGTTTTTTGTTCTTAAGTTTTCGGCAACTCTCTTTGTACCAGTTCAACGCAGATTCGGAATAAGAACCTCTTTGCTCTCGATTTTCGTTTACCTTTTAATAATTCTAAGTTTTCTCGTTATCTTAATCTTCGTTGTGCGGTTCTGCAGATAGCCGGTTCCTCTGGAAACTTAGGGTTTTCCCGAAGTTTCCTTATTTACGATTATTTGACAGTAGGTGGATTTCGACACCCACATTTTGGCGCTAGAAGGAGGGGGGATCGGATCTATCTTACACCGTAGCCGCAACATGTCCAACGAAGAAACGATGACTGGTGACAACCAAACTCGCAACGAACACGACAACGTTGAAACACCACTACCCAAAGACGCGCCTGCGGCCAACGCTACGAACGCTAACGCCGAGACCGTCGAAAAGATGCTTTCCGAGTTTAACAATAAATCGGAAGAGCAGGAAAAGCTCACTGGTTCGCTCGCAAAACAGCTCGAAACCCTAACTGCGAGAACCAGAGCGATTCGCCCCCGCAGAACTACCATGATACGCGGAAGGAGACTCGATTTCGGCGCTCCTACAAATCGTCCCAGAATCGATCAGGGAAACATACCGGAAAAAGATTCCGGAAAAGAAAACCCTGACACGACGCTGAACGAATCGGAAAAATCTCCTATTCGCGAACAGGAGACCGAAGGCGACGGCATCGAAAGGGTCAACTTGGAAACGAGCGACCAGGCCGACTCGACAGACGAAGACGCCGACGTCCATCCTAGGAGAAGAAAAACTCGCAGTCCTCAACCGGAGTCTTCTCCCGAACGTTCCTTTACTGGAGACGAAGGGGAA
>CAKOAT010088489.1:45731-93778 GCA_932364175.1 Eruca vesicaria subsp. sativa | reverse complement strand
TAACGTCTCAAGGCATGAATCGAGATCCTAAAGGCATGTCTCTTCGCCCACATCTAAACACTCGCGAAAATCGAAATCTCCCGAGTTAACGAATCGGACGATTTACACCAAAGAGTTAGGTACGAGATGACAACTCGTATTCTTTCCTCTACATCTAACATAAAAAACGAATTTCATACTTAGAAAATATTTTCTTATTTAAAGCATCCAAATACACACCGCCCAGCGGTAGGGATTCAAAGCCACCAACGGCCAGTCCCGGAAAAACAACGGCAAAATCGAAAAACTAAGAACATCACACATCAAAGTCATCAAACGCAGGCTGATCGACTTCACCATCTACGTCCGAAATCCCAGGACCGACTTCACCATCTCCTCGGCAACCTCTCGTTTGCTCGCACGACGAGCACGACGAATCCTTTGGTCAGAAATCTCTTTGGCATGACGAGACCTGGTCGCGCACTCATCCCTCACGCGAGCAACCTCCCTCGCAACCACTTCTTCGGCTTGGTTGGCCTCAACCTCTGCCCGAAGACGAGCGACTTCCTTTTCGGCCATGTTCGTTCGAAACTCGGCAAGGCGAGCCTCAGCAGTACGGTTGTCCAGGGCTCGGCTCATGATAAGGAAACCCTACCAAAGAGAAGAATTAAGCCATGTCGTAAAAACTGCTCGAAAAAGAAAACAATAAACGCACGTACCTCCTTTGCTATCTCAGAACCCCTAATAAGCTCTGGAACTTGATCATGGTCAATGTCCGGAAAATGGGAGGTCGATGATCCGCCCGCCTTCGTCCAGAAGCCATCTTCCGCCTGACTATCAAGAAAATCCTTGAGAATATTATCAGGAGAAGCCGCGCGCTCAGAGTCATCGTCTTCAATTACCGGATTTTTATCCCTTCGGAAGCGTGATTTGCCACNGGAGGTCGATGATCCGCCCGCCTTCGTCCAGAAGCCATCTTCCGCCTGACTATCAAGAAAATCCTTGAGAATATTATCAGGAGAAGCCGCGCGCTCAGAGTCATCGTCTTCAATTACCGGATTTTTATCCCTTCGGAAGCGTGATTTGCCACTCCCCATCGAGGGAACATGCGGAATGAACTCTCCGATAAACGGATCCACTTCGTAAATCGGAGAATTCGCAAAAAGTCGAGATCGGAAGAGGGCAACCGCTTGACGGACACGTTGCGGAGAAAAACTGCACCAACCAACTTCACCACGTCTGAGAGAAGTGGTGATGTCTGAAAGATCCTCGGGATACGAAGGCAAAGGGTTGGTCACTGCAGAAAAACAGAAAGTCATTTAAAAAAAAATAATAATAATAATAATAAAAAGAAGAGGATTCGTGTGAACTTGAGTCGGATACCTCTCCGACCCCACGTGGTCGTAAAAAGCGGAATGCTACCCTCCTCGACCGACGCACCGTCGATACGAACGTAGAAGAAATTTTTCTTCCAAGAAGTAGAGAGCGTTGGGCAGCCCGTAACAATTTCGTCACGAGGGCATAGAGTGATCCTCCGCGATGCACCCGTGGGCTTTAACAGACCCTCGAGATGATCGACGGTAAGGGTGATTCCCTGCTCCTAACTCAGCGTCAAAAGACCAACGAGTTGCTTTAAACTCGGAGGAGTCAATTGACTAATCGACAGTCCCAGCCTGTGAAGGTAATGCACAATGACTTCCGGAATCGGAAACCATAGGTGGCATTGTTGCAAGAAAATGTTGTAACATGTGAAAAAACCGTCGGGCGCATCCCCGTCGCTCTCCCCAGCAAGTGGGGAACGAAACTCAACGGCCTCTGGAACTCGGCAGAATTCACGCATGTAATCGATGCTGTTAAAAAGCGTCAAGCTCGGACGTCCAGAAATTTGATCAACGTCCGACAAAGCTGGAACCCAAGTTCCAGGCCTAGCGGGCCCCGACTTGTCTCCGAGCGCCCAAAAAGCCTCGAGGTCCGCCGGATTGACTAACGGGGACGAATACTCTTCTTTCGGAGCCAAGTCTGGAGGCTGCGAACTCGTTCCCTCAGAATTGTGAAAATTGGAACTAGTTGAGGAACGAGTCTTTCTTCCTGAAAACATGTTTGAAGATCTTCAAAGAAAGTAGAGAGAAAAATTTCTTGAATAAGTTGTAGAAGGTGGAGTAAAGAATTCAAAATTTTACTCAATATACTTATAGGAAAGAATTTTACTATTCATCTTTGGACTTTTGGCAATTAAAGTTCCGCCTAATTCCACCAAACTCGCCAAACAAGCTCAATCCACTCGCAAGAATCTCACGATTCTTACGAGCTGGGGGGCTAACTGTTGGGATCAAAATCGGTACGACGGAATTAATAACAAAAACTCCCCGCGAAAATACAAAAGGAACAGTTTTATAAAACCCGAGGAATAGTTTTATAAAACTCAAAGTCATTTATAAAACTCGCAGACCGTTTTATAAAACTCGAAAGGCCGTTTTATAAAACTCGAGGATCGTTTTATAAGACTTGAGAATCGTTTTATAAAACTCGAAGATCGTTTTATAAAACTCGAAGATCGTTTTATAAAACTCGAAGATCGTTTTATAAAACTCAAAGATCTTTTTATAAAACTCGAAAATCGTTTTATAAAACTCGAAGATCGTTTTATAAAACTCGAGAAATCGTTTAATAAAACCTAAGGATCGTCTTATAAAACTCGAGAATCGTTTTATAAAACTCGAGAATCGTTTTATAAAACTCGAGAATCGTTTTATAAAACTCGAAGATCGTTTTATAAAACTCGAAGATCGTTTTGTAAAACTCGAGGAATCGTTTTATAAATCTCAAAGATCGTTTTATGAAATCCGGAGATCGTTTTATAAAACTCGAGAATCGTTTTATAAAACTCGAGAATCATTTTATAAAACTCGAAGATCGTTTTATAAAACTCGAAGATCGTTTTATAAAACTCCAGGAATCGTTTTATAGAACTCAAAGATCGTTTTATAAAACTCAAAGATCGTTTTATGAAATCCGGTGATCGTTTTATAACACTCGAGAATCGTTTTACGAAACCGCAAAAAACCGAAAAAGCCGTAAAACGCGAACTAGTCGCAACTAGTTAGCCCATGGGTGGACTAAGCCGGCCCGGCTTAGTTCGCCGATGGGCGAACTAAGAGATACCCATCTAGTTCGCCCATCGGCAAACAAAGCCGGCCCGGCTTAGTTCGCCGATGAGCGAACTAAGAGGTACTCATCTAGTTCGCCAATCGGCGAACTAATCCGGCCCGGCTTAGTTCGCCGATGGGCGAACTAAGAGATGCTCTCTAGTTCGCCCATCGGCGAACTAAGCCGGCCCGGCTTAGTTCGCCGATGGGCGTACTAGGAGATGCTCGACTAGTTCGCCCATCGGCGAACTAGAGACTTCCCGGATATTCCGCGTCTCGATCTTCCGCATTCCCGATTCAAAACTTACGTCTTTCGACAAGGTCACGTTCTAAACTACGGCCGAAACATCTCCCGTTCCATCTCGATCCGACTTACCGTTCGGGTTTTACAATAAAAACCGTAAAACTTCTCTTTGTCGGAAAGAACTCGAGGAAATCGTATAAAACGGCAACGGTTAAACGAAACACCGAACATTGCCTAAACTATACGATTTATTCGATATTTCTCGTTGAAATCATAAAAACGCGTTTTTAATAAAAACGCCGAGTAAGTCGTAAAAAACGTGTTTTTAATAAAAGTCGAGTAAATCGTAAAACCTTGCGATTAACTCGAGTAATTTATTAAAAACGACGTCAGATCAGGAAACGATCCCGTAAAAAGTCGGAAAACGGATTTATCGCAAAACGGCCTGGAAGGACCTAAAACGCGATAAAAACCCATCTCACGATCTTAACGGAATCTAACCCGCAGATTTGATAACGTTTTGACGGTTTACTCGCAGGAGGAAAATAAAAGTCAAGTTTAAAGATAGAAGGAAGGTTTGAAGAAAAATAGAAGATTTCCACGGAAGAAAAGGAAGGATCGAGAAAAATGGAAAATTCCCAATTTAGTCAAATCTGGGCGAAATGGAAAGATCGGATAGCCAAGGCAAGGAGTATATAAATAGGAGGTCTGGGGCAGAAGCAGGACACACGAAATTCAGAGCTCTCACCACCAAAACTAGCATTTAGGAATCTTTCCGTTTTTCTGTTAGCGAGCTGCGTCTCAATTAGGGTTTTTTGTTCTTAAGTTTTCGGCTACTCTCTTTGTACCAGTTCAATGCAGATTCGGAATAAGAACCTCTTTGCTCTCGATTTTCGTTTACCTTTTAATAATTCTAAGTTTTCTCGTTATCTTAATCTTCGTTGTGCGGTTCTGCAGATAGCCGGTTCCTCTGGAAACTTAGGGTTTTCCCGAAGTTTCCTTATTTACGATTATTGGACAGTAGGTGGATTTCGACACCCACACCTGATGTCTTCTTTTGTCTCCTTGGTTTCTCTAAAAGAACATCCACAATCTATGTGAAAAGTAGGCTTTTTCAAAAGGTTTCTCTTTAGGTATTCTGAGGACTCTTTTTCTGAAGCTTGACAACTCCTTCTCATTAGCTTCTCTTTTATAGGGCTCAGGTATCTTCTCTTTCCTTTTTCTGAGAACTCTTCCCTGATTTTCCATTTTTATCTCCATGGACTCAAAAATATCCGTGGGTCTCTCTTGTAGGGCTGCTGTAGGGTTTCGGGTGCTGTAATATCTCTCCCGGAAAGCGTCAAGACGTGCACTATCGATCTTAGGAAGCTGCACTCGGCGTTGAGGTACTGTGTATCGATCGAAACTGGCTGGATTGTGTCGGTCGATATCAGGGTCTTGGTGTCGGTCGATGACGGGCTCATTATGTCGATCGATGACAGGTGTGGGCGGCTGTGGGTGACGTGTGGCGAATTCGGTGTGAGACATAATCTTGACTGAATTGCACCCGCGAGGGTTTTCGTCTGAGTCCATCGATCGACACTCGTCAAAGTCTATTGATCAATGAACTAAAGGCGATATCGATCGATGTTGGGCTGGTGATATCGACCGATAGTAGTCGTAAGCGAATTCTCTTTCACTCTCATCATCAGATCTCTGAATCTCTTCTACTACCTCTTGCCAAAAGTCATCATCAAGGAGGGCATTGATATTCTGGGTGTGGGCAAACTCCTGCTTCTTAAGTGCTTCTCCTGTCTGAAACACTTGGGTCTCTAGCTTCTTCACATGGGTGCTGAGGGCATCTACCTTCGTGATGAAGGTGGTGTAGACAGAATCGATCTTTCCCTTGAAGTTTACCTCGAGCTTCTGCTGACTCTCAAGTATCTTGTCTATCAACTCCTCCAGTTTAGTATCTTGGGTGGGTGGGTGTGGATTTGAGTAGAAGGCACTTCCATAGCTTCTGTTGTTGTTAGGGGTGCTGCTGATGAAGGTGTTGGGCTTCTGGGAACTCTGGTTAAAGTTGCTTCTCTGGCCTGTTAAGTTTCTGTATCATCCTTGGTTATCAGATCTCTGAAAACCAGCTCCACTAATCCAGTTGACATATTCTTCAACAATGTCTGAATCTTCCACTTAACAGATCTGCTTGTTTAGGAGCTTCTGAATGTTGTCTAGCTGTGCTTGAACTTCATTGACATACTCTTTCCCAAGGGATGATGTGGTCTGCGGCATAGAGTTTCTTGTGCTGTTGCTGGAAGCCAAGTTATCAATTAGCTTGATAGCATTCTGAGGATTCCTGGTGGTGAAGTTGCCATCACTAGCTGTATCAAGGGCTCTCTTGAAATCTGGGCTGATGCCTCTGTAGAAAGTGCAGAGCAGTTGCACTTTGCTGAATCCGTGGTGTGGGCAGTCTCGCTGGTAGGACTTGAATCTGTTCCAAGTATCCTTGAATGACTCTTCAAGGGCTTTGGTGAATATAGCAATTTTCTTCCTCCAGTCTTCATCGCATGAATCATCAAAGAAATTACGCAGGAAGGCGTGCTTGATGTCACTCCAGGTGGTAAGGGAACCTGGTGGTAGTTGTCTCAGCCACTGAAAAGCTTCTCCAGATAGAGAGTACTGAAAGAGCTTGCAGAAAAGATATCTTGAGGGACTCCTTTTGCTTTGACTAGGGTGACAAGATCCTCGAACCTCTCCAGATTGTCCATAGGATGCTCATTGAGCAAACCACAAAAAGGGATTTGTCCTACAAGTGTGTAGTACTGCGGCTTGAGCTCAAAATCTCCTCTCTGAATAGCAGGAGGGAGGATGGCTGATCGGTTTGAATAGAACTGATCCGGACGGTTGTAATCAGCCAAAGTTCTGGTCTCTTCTACAGGTTGAATGATGCATGTGGGTGCAGTCTCTTCTTCAGTAATGATCTCCTTCTGATCATTCAGCTTCTGACCTGCTGCATTTCGTAGGTGACCATCTTGATCACGCAGGTCTCCATTCTCATCGGGTATGAGAATCATAGGCGCTACCATGTCTCGCCAGTTAGTATCGATCGATGTAGGGTGAGGTGTATCGATCGATGTCAAGTGAAGGGTATCGGTCGACGAACGGTTGTTGATGTCGATCGATGAGGTGGTGTTGGTCTCGGTCGACGAACGGTGGTTGATGTCGATCGATGGGATGGTGAAGGAATCGGTCGATGAACGGTTGTTGATCGTCGGTGGAAAGCGCGTATCGGTCGATATAGAGGTGTTGGTATCGATCGATGTGGAGCGTAGGTCTTTGCGAATGCTACGTTCCAGATTGTTGGGATCTTCTGAGTACAAAAGTTGCTTGTCCTTGTTGCTTCTAGTACTGCTGGGAATGTACCTGAAAGAGACAAAAAGAAAAAGAAAAAATTTTGTGTCAAAAGATGGAAAAATAAAAAGTAACAAATAACCTAGACTGAATCAGATTAAATCTAATAGTGATCTTAGTTCCCCGGCAATGGCGCCTAATTTGATGTCACTCAAATGTTTAACCCTAAGGAGTGATTTACTCTCTCAAATAAGAGGTTCAATCGTAGTACTTAGGGATCGAATCCACAAGGAACTAGAGTCACAAAAGATATAATCCTAAGTGATTAAGCTAGGTTGAAAAGGTTTTAAAACAATAAATAAAAATAGGTAGCAATGGTAAGTTGCTAAGGAAAATTGGTTTTGGGTTTGAAAACAATGAAAGAAAGTAGTTAGATTCAAGGTTACTATTCAGAAAATCAGGATTATAAATCTATCGATGTCTTAACGAATTGCTTGCAAATATATGAGAACTTCAATCCTTAGATGAATCTATAGCTGTCGCTATTAGACTCATCCATTGATCTGATTACCAACAGTATCGATCGATGTTGGTATCGCATAGTGGATCGATATATGTTGCCGTCGATCGATGACTCTAAAACAGTATCGATCGATATATAGTATCAGAACGGATTGAAACTGTGTTCACCCGAGAATTTCTATCAGACCGGGTGTCTCATCGCGCCTAATAGAGTATGGGCTTAGCCAAATGATTTCAGGAAATGACTATTAGATTAGTCACTCCATAATCATAACTCTAGGTAGCAAATCTAGAGTAAGCATTAGGGTTCATTTGGATAATGAATATAACAACTCAACAATCCATAGTTGGGGCTAATCCCTCATAACTATTTGAACCTCAAATCTAACAAATGAATCTACTCAGACATAGCCAAGAGATTCATAGCAAAAGAATAAGATGAAAAGAAAATACTTTTATTGCTTAAGTAGGAATAGATTACAAAACTTTCTTAATATATCTAATGATGTCTTTCTAGGGCTCATAGGCATAACTATAAATATGGAGTACAATTAGGTTAAAAACTCGTCAGGGGCAGTCTTGTAATTTGGTGAGAACTTGGGCTTCAAGTCGGTCAAGTAAATCTTGCTCATCACACTCTGTATCGATCCAAACTTTTGGTCAGCACTTCCGGGCAAATAGAAATTGTTCCCAGTGAGATGCTCGGTTCCAACCAGACAAATCTTATAAGCCGAGAACCTATCGCGGATTCTAAATCGGTATGGAATCAGGTTAAAATCGCAACAGGCAAAACGAAAGCCGCATAGCCACAATCTGAAAGTAAACCTAGGTATTGCCCTAAACCCAGCACACTGGTCGCTAACGTCTCAAGGCATGAATCGAGATCCTAAAGGCATGTCTCTTCGTCTATATCTAAACGCTCACTCGATTTACTAAACATCCTAAAACGAGCAAACGAACAAGGCGATACACTAAGGGAAAAAGGAATGCGAGACGACAACTCGCGGACCTCCCTCAATACCAACTCATAATCTTCCCGCTACGTTCATACAACTAAAAACACGCTCTTAATAACGCAAACTGATTTTTAATAAAGCCGCAAAAGCGGCAAGGACTCAGAGCCGCACACGGCCAGTCCGAAAACTATAACGGCCACGCTCGGCCAGACCAAACAGCCTACGAGGCTAGTCTCAAGGCCGGCAAAGGTCCAGATGCCATCGACATCAATATGCTCGATAACTCCTAACTAGTCTATAAAGGTCTCACTGCAAAACAGGTTATACGAACCTTAACTCCAAAACAAACTACGAAAGGCTTGCTCCCCTCAAAAGGGTACGTAGGCAGCCTTCACAAGGCGCAGCCCTAATTTTAAACGCTTTCCGCTCCCTGGAGAGTGGAAAGATCACTTTCAACGGACCTTTCCGACCAATAATTCCGCCTAACTTAACTAAAACTGGTTAACCACTCGCAAGAACCTTACGCTAAAGGCTCAAGATTCTTACGAGATGGGGCGCTAACTGTTGGGGTCAAAATCGGTACGACGGAATAAACGGCCGAAAGTCCCCGCAGAAATATAAAAGGAATCGTTTTGAAAAACCCGAAGAATCGTTTTATAAAACTCGAGGATCGTTTTATAAAACTCGAGGACCGTTTTATAAAACTCGAGAATCGTTTTATAAAACCCGAGGATCGTTTTATTAAATTCTAAAATCGTTTTATAAAACTCAAAGAATCGTTTTATAAAACTCGAGAATCGTTTTATAAAACTCGAAGAATTGTTTTATAAAACTCGAGAATCGTTTTATAAAACTCGAGGATCATTTTATAAAACTCGAGAGCCGTTTTATAAAACTCGAAGATCGTTTTATAAAACTCGAGGATCGTTTTATAAAACTCGAGAAGCCATTTTATAAAACTCGAAGATCGTTTTATGAAACTCGAAGATCTTTTTATAAAACTAGAAGATCGTTTTATAAAACTCGAGAAGCCGTTTTATAAAACTCGAAGATTGTTTTATAAAACTCGAGGACCGTTTTATAAAACTAGATAATCGTTTTATAAAACTCGAGAATCGTTTTATAAAACTCGAAGAATCGTTTTATATAACTCGTAGAATTGTTTTATAAAACTCGAGAATCGTTTTATAAAACTCGAAGAATCGTTTTATAAAACTCGAGAATGGTTTTATAAAACTCGAAGAATCGTTTTATAAAACCCGAAGAATCGTTTTATAGAACTCGAGAATCGTTTTATAAAACTCGAAGAATCGTTTTACGAAACCGCAAAAAACTGAAACAGCCGTAAAACGCGAACTAGTCCCGTCCCGGCTAGATCGCCACTGGGCGAACTAAGAGGTGCTGACTTTGCCCCACTGGTTCTTTTCGCCTAGTTCGCCATATGGCGCCCTAGCCAAGCTGAACTAGCTCGCCGTACGTCGAGCCGACCATCCCGAGCCTCGATCTCCCACATCCTTGATTCAAGGCATACGTCCTTCGACACAATCGTATTCCGAAGCACGGTCAAAATGTCTCCCGTTTCGTCTCGATCCGTCCTATCGTTCGAGTTTAACGATAAAAATCGTAAAACTCCGTTTTCCCGAAAAGAACTCGAAGAAATCGTATAAAACGGTAACGGTTAATCAAAACACCGAACGTCGCCTAAACTATACGATTTATCCGAGATTCTTCGTTAAGATTATAAAAACGCGTTTTTAATAAAAACGTCGAGAGAATCGTAAAAAAACGGCATCGGATCAGGAAACAGTCTCGTTAAAGTCGTAAAACGGTTTTTATCGTAAAACGGCTCGAAAGGTCCTAAAACACGATAAAAACCCATCTCGCGACGTTAACGAAATCAAACCCGAAGATACGATAACGCTTTGACGGTCTACTCGCAGACGGAAGATAAAAGGCAAGTTTGAAGATAAATAGAAGATTTCCGCAGAAGAAAAGGAAAGATCGACAGATATGGAAAGTTCCCGAAATATTCGGTTTCGAGCAAAATGGAAAGACTAAAACCGCCTAAGGAGGAGTATATAAGGAGGAGGCATAGGACAGAAGCGGAGGGACGAGTTTTCAGTGCTTTTACCACCAAACTTAGCATTTAGACAATTTTCCGTTTTCGTTATCGAGCTGCGTCTCAACTAGGGTTTTAGTCTTAGATTGGTAGAACTAGGAATTTTTCCGTTTTCGTTATCGAGCTGCGTCTCAACTAGGGTTTTAGTCTTAGATTGGTAGAACTAGGAATTTTGCCGACGGCTCACGCCCAACTCACGTCACGACTAGCTCGCCCAATGGGGCGAACTAGTTTCATCCCAACTAGCTCGCCGTTGGGCGAGCTAGTCTCCTCCCAACTACCGTTGGGCGAGCTAGAAGCTTCCATATCCCAATCCTTGAGCGACTCGCTGTACGTCGAACCGACCGTCCCGAGCCTCGATCTCCTGTATCCCCGATTCAAGGCTACAACCTTCAATGCGATCGTGGTCCGAACCACGGTCGAAATGTCTCCAGTTTCGTCTCGATCCGTCCTATCATTCGACTTTTACGATAAAAACCGTAAAACTTTTTTTTCTCGAAAAGGACTCGAGGTAATCGTATAAAACGGCAACGATTAAACGAAACACTGAACATTGCCTAAACTATACGATTTATTCGAGATTTTTCGTAAAAATCGTAAGAAACGAGTTTTTAATAAAAACGTCGAGTGAATCGTAAAAACGGAAACGATTAACCGAGAAACGAACGTAGCTAAACTTTACAATTAACTCAGGGATTTTACTAAAAACGGCATTGGATCAGGAAATGATCTCGTACAAAGTCGCAAAACGGATTTATCGAAAAACGGTCTGGCATGTCCTAAAACGCGATAAAAGCCAATCTCGCGATCTTAACGAAATCTAACCCGAAGATACGATAACGTTTTGACGGTTTACTTGCAGAAGGAAGATAAATGTCTAGTTTGAAGATAAATGGCAAGTTTGAAGATAAATAGAAGATTTTCGCGGGAAAAAAGGTAGGATCGAGATAAATGGAAGATTCCCAATAAACTCGAGTTCGGGCGAAATGGAAAGACTAAAACCGCCTAGGAGGGGAGTATATAGGCAAGAGACATAGAGCAGAAGCAGGGACACGATTTCACAGAGCTTTCACTATCAAACTTAGCATTTAGGAATATTTCCGTTTTATGTTAGCGAGCTGCGTCTCAACTAGGGTTTTCGGTCTTAGACTTCTATGGCCACTCTCGTTGTAACAGAGTTCTTACGCAGATTTGGAATAAAAACCTTCTTGCTCTCGATTTCGTTCATTCATACTTTAATTTTTAAGTTCATCGTTTTCTTAATTATCGTTGTGCGGTTCTGCAGATAGCCGGATCCTCTGGAAACTTAGGGTTTACTCAAAGTTTCCTTATTTACGATTCATTGACAGTAGGTGAATTTTGGTTCCCGCAGTTTGGCGCTAGAAGGAGAGGGGGCGGGGGTCGGATCTATCTTACATCGAAGCCGCAACATGTCCAACGAAGAAACGATGACTGGTGACCAACAAACTCGCAACGAACGCGACAACGTTGATAAAACACCACCACCACAAGACGCGTCCGCGGCCAACGCTACAAACGCTAATGCCAAGACCATCAAAAAGATGCTTTCCGAGTTTAACAAAAAATCGGAAGAGCAGGAAAAGCTCATCGGTTCGCTCGCGAAACGGGTTGAAACACTAACTGCACAAAACAGAGCAATTCTCCCCCGCGAAACTACTAAGATCCGCGGAAGGAGGCTCGATTTTGCGACTCCTATGGATCGCCCCAGAACCGAGCAGGGTAACTTACCGGAGAAGGATTCCGGAAAAGATAACCCTGACGCGACGCTAGACGAATTGGAAAAACCTCCTAGTCGCGAACAGGAGACCGAGGGCGACGGCATCGAAAGGGTTAACCTGGAAACGAGCGACCAAGCCTGTAACACCCCCAAACCGTCCTAGACATATGGTCGATAAACCAGCCAACAATCAAACAAGAACATGACCGATCGACCGACCAACACCCAGGGTTAGAGATGAAAGGCTAACCGGCCAGCCAACAATCAAACAAGAACATGACTGACCGTCCAACCCAACACCATGGTCCGGAAGCGCTACGTGACGGGCTAGGGAAAATCTGGTCAGAGTCATAAAACTTACTCCACGACTTAGACCAATTCATCCACTAACTCGTCCCGCTAAATCGAGGCATAAAGCTTTGCAACCCGCACCAAGAATTAGATTTTCCGTTAGATTGAGGCCTAAGGCTTTTCAACCCGTACCACGACCTAACGTTGTGTTAGACCAGACTAGTCAAATACTTTATTGATTCAAAGAAATATTCATACATTGAATAATTCGAGACCGGTCCTGGCCTAACGCCAAATCGAGTCAACTAAACAAAAAACAAAATACCGTATACAAAAGGCATGAAAATCTACTCTGGTGGTCCTAATGTCCAGCTCCATGCTATCACGGTCATCCATATCTAAAGATACCAACAAAAAGGACAACGGACTTGGATGAGTAACCTAATGTTACTCAGTGAGTTGGCAGCCTCTACCCGCAACCTAATAACTAACCTAGACAACCCAAAAATAACACTAAATCTATCTTAAGCATGCAATCAAAGCTAAGCTACACAACCAATCCCTAGTTAACCATATATACGCCTCAGTTCAGTACTTATGTAATGTTAGACACTAAAACTATACAAGTATCATTAACTGGTCGGCCAACAATAAGACAAGATCATGATCGGCCAATCAATGATACCGCATAACTTCAATATCCACCACCCTTCATAAGCAATCACTCAAACAACACAGGCCAACGTCGGGTCTACACTAACTAAACAAACACCAAGTCTAACCCGAAACCTAACCCGGGATTAGATCTCAATGTTAGAAACCTGCAAAACAATCAAGCACCAATAACACAATAATTAGATAATAACTAACTACGACTCGATCTAACTCATAACACCGTATATCAGTGTTACACTTACCCTAGGGTTCCATAACCCTAAACTCGACTCAACACTCTAGCTCAACACAACACTCTAAATCGGTCCCTGGTGACTTAGTGTTCCTCCTCTCTATCGGCAACATCCTAACTTCCTACCACAAAGGCCAGAAGAAGGAACTTTCAACCGACCGCGGCCCACAGTCATTCGGGTCACTGCGCAACAGCCACAGTCATTTGGGTCACTGCAGGACGTTACACCGTTGTGTAACACTCAGCCATAGGCCATGACCCCGTCTATCTGAGTCTTCCCGATCCAACGAATAAGGGGTTTCCCTGAACCCGCTGGGTACGAGGCTGAGGAAACACTAATCACCCCTAAACATACCTAGCATGGGCGGGTTACACACATGCTGTCGGCAACACACACCTAACAACCTAAACACAACCTTATTCCAAAACCTACCCTAAGGACATAGATTCCAGAACCTAACTATCCACAACCTAGCGATATTATCTAGACTCAACACTAATCAATAGTACCAGTAGTCCGGCCTATATGGCCTACGACACTTAGTACTTACATCTAAAAAATTAAATAACAATACTTAATAAATAACAACTCAACCGGTTAGTCACTCCCTTACCAAAGAGCTGCCTAACCTCAATCAACAAGCATTATATAAACAAGCAATCACTCAATCAAACCGTTACCATGATAGTTCAGCCTCCTGCTATGAAACTATCCTTTGATAACGGGAACCTGCAGTTAACCATATCAACACACAAGAATAGAAAACATAATGCATCCTATTCCTAGTCCTAGTCCTAGTCAGGTTATTACTCAGTCTTAATTCCATTATATCTAAGCTTAGCCCTTGCTAAACTGAGTCCAGATCTATAAATAAAATAACCTTAAGGACTCTATCATGCAATAGTGTGATAACTCTACTCTATATGCTACTCGGTCTATCCTAAGTTCCAAGTGGAACTCAAACAAACCAACTCACAGAACTAACCTAAGTTCCAAGTAGAACTCAATCAATAACTATCCTAAATTCCAAACGGAATTCAAACATATTCAACTCACAGTGTTCTAGGCGAGAAGCAGCTGGTTGATCGGAGAGGACTTGGCCAAAACCCAACCTGGACGACTTGAATGGACTGGACTGGACTGATCTTGACTCGGACAGAACCTCCCCTTGATTGTAGAAGAAAATGATTCCTTGGATGGATTGATTTGGGCAGCGCTTCCGCGTTACACTCATAGAGAATCGTCGATTGGACAGAACTTGCCTTCTTGGTAGATCAGGCTTCAGAACATCGGCTGATTTGGGACAGCACCTCCACTTCATCATCAGAGAATAATACTAGAGTGGAAGGATTGATTTGTACAGAGCCTTCCCTAGGCACTCACTCAAAATCAGTAGGGAACTGACCTCGAGAACTCTCTAAAACTCTCGAAAAAGCTCGGAAACTATCGAAACCCTAACTTTCTCTCTCACTTTTTGTCTCTCACGTTTTGGAGTGGCTTTGGTGTGGTCTGTATGTGAAGAAATGGAAGGGGATCGTGGTCTATTTATAGGAGACAACAACCAACCAGAAGCAAGCCTTGTGGCAGCCCGTGTGTCGCTTCGCATGGCTCCGGACGCAAGCGTCGCGACACCTCGTGCTCCACATGTCTTTCAGCATGGCCAGGACTCATGCACACTGACCACCTCTCTCCTGCCTGGACGACCATATGGATTTCTGGATGACTGGAGTGCTTGCATCGCGACACACGGGCCACTGGATGTCGATACGCATGCGCTGGTTGCAGATACGGTGACACCTCGTGCTTCTGTGTGTCAAGATTCATGTGCTGCTTCCATGCATGGCTACACCTCCTTCTTTTTTTGACACTCAGCAGGTTTAATGGTTTACACCTCGTCCTAATCCCATTGAGCAAGCCACCTCGAGCTTCTCGGTCGATTTACCCGATTTCGACCTTTCCAGTGAATTCTCGACCCGCGATCACTCCTGAATATTTTTCCGCTCCAATTCTGATGCTCTAAATAATCTTGATAGACTCCAAATAATTTTTTACCTTGATGAAAAATATTTCCCGAGCCTCGGACTTCCTCAAAAAAATCTCGTGATATCGAAATTTGGGTTTTCGCCCAACTTTGGGATTTCCCGTCGTGCTTCGATCCCGTCGTGCTTGCCTCCCGTCTTGCTTATTTCCCGTCCTACTTCCAAGATTATGTCTCCGAATAATATAATACTGATAGTTACGAAGTTTTGCAGATTACTTCGTGACTAAGAAACGCAGAGCTTCAGAACCGTCGTGTTTCAAAAATGTTTGCTTCCAAAACAGCCGTCTGATCAATCTAACAATTTGTATAACACGGTAGACCAGCTTATATCGCCTCATTGTTCAATCACGATCCATTCTTCGACCATCTCGAACTTGAAACTCTCGATCGACCCTTATCGTCTGCGACTCGACCACCAAGATCCTCGACCAATCTTCTCGACCAATTGCTCTCGACCATTTTATCCTAATGGGCGGGTTATCACATTCTCCCCCCCCCTTAATAGAATTCGTCCTCGAATTCTTAGTTGCGCCAATGCTCAGCTTCACAGCAAACTCCTTCTTGATGTGTTGTGATGACGATCACTTATTGGATAACCCCGTCTTGTGGTCTTGTTCATTTGATGTGCTTCTTCGTCGGCTCGCCTTTAATGTCTTCTCTCGATTTCTTTGGTCTCCATCCGGCTTCTCATTCTGAAATCGCTCTGCCTTGATACATCCCATTCATGCTTCTTCGTCTTGAATTCTCCTCTTAACTTCTTGACTTTCCATGGCTCATAGATTCTCAATTCATCTCCATGATCTCTTACTCTATCTATCACCAATCCTTGAGTGTTCTCCTCCAGGTCTCTAACTCGTCTTGCCCATGATACTATCTTGTTGCTTAGATAGATATCATCTTTTCTCATAATAACCCCGAATCCTTTTTTGATCTCTCTCTGCCCACAAACTTATTTTTTTTTTGAATGAATGCTAAATTTTATTCATCAAAAACACCCTTCTTACATCAAGTGTTACCTATGCAAAGATCTTATTACAGCAAATGAAACTTTCCTACTTCATTTAAACTCTTGTGCTAAACCAAAATTGCAGTCCATCCTCCAAGCCTTTCACTCCTTTTGTACTCAACAAACTAAGTTTGTTTCGAACACACTTGTCCACCAATTTCTTAACAACTTCAATAGACAAAGGCTTCTCCTCATGTTTAATCTTGTTTCTTTCTCTCCATAGCACATGAATAGCAATCTGGAAAGCATACCTCAAACAGAATTTTCTCTTTTTCTCCATTTTACCTTCCGAAATCTGAGCTAATATGTCATTCCAGATGTTAGTGTGATCATGGAGAAGAATACCTTTAGTTAAATGCTCCCAAACCTGAGAGGAATAAGAGCACTCAAAGAAAAGGTGACTTCTAGATTCCCTCGCAGACTTGCAAAGGACACAAATCTCATCAACTCCATAGCTCCACTTAGAAATCCGATCCATTGTAGATAGCCTATCTCTAGCAGCTAACCACGCCACAAAAGCATACTTTGGTGTTGCTTGAGAAAACCAAATAGCCTTAGGCCAACTACAACTCATTATCGGTGGTCTGAGATTTAACCAAGTATCTTGAGAAGAAAATTTCTGCTTGAAATCCGACCTCCCTCTCCACAAACTAACATCCTTCACATCAACCTTTAGCTTCTCCTTAAGTTGAACAAGCTCAGCCTCAATCTCATTATACAACTGACAGCGATGAACTCTTCTTCGCCCAGTACTCATTACTGCCTCTTCCACAATGGCCTCTCTGCTAATGCCCATATTCATTAAACCGCGCTCACTCAGTAGGTTAATCAGGACTCCTCTTTTTGACCAATTATCAAACCAGAACGAGGTCAATCTACCATTACCCAACTTCCTCATATGGAACCAACTGGCCAAATCTCTCATCTTAACCATTTTCCTCCACATACATGATCCCATTTGAGTTTTCCCACTGATCTCCCAAAAACTCTTGCCTTTCAATAAGTTTCTAACCACCCATTTACCCCATAGAGAAGAACCCGATAACATTCTCCAAATGATCTTCAAAACATAAACTTTGTTTACAACCTTTAGCGCACGAATCCCAAGACCACCTTCCATCTTTTCCTGACAAACCACACTCCATGCAACCTTAGCACCTGTAGCTTTGAGTTCAGGGCCTATCCATAGAAATGCACCACAGAGATGTGTGGGAACCGAAATCCACACTTACGATTTTCCGTCAAATATGAAAACTTAGGATGAAACCCTAATTCTCCCGAGGTCCTGGATCTCTGCGGAAATCACTAAAACAAACGAATTTAAAGGAATATGGATGAACAATGAAGAACAGAGAATAAAGAACTTGTATGAAAGGTTTTATTAAATAAAGAATCGATAACTGTTACAAGAAGAATTGAAGAACTTAGACGTCGAAACGTTCTAAGGATCTGGATTGCTATCCTAAACGCTAAGTTCTAAAATCCTAAGCTAACATCCGTCTTTTTAGGTCTGATTTTCGTCCCCCTTCTCTTCCCTGTGCCTCTGGCTTATATACTCCTTTCCCAAGCGACTCAATCTTTCCATTTTGCCCGGATTCGAGTTTTTCGGGAACTTTCCATTTCTGTCGATCCTTCCTTTTCTTCCGCGGAAATCTTCTATTTATCTTCAAACTTGCCTTTTGTCTTCTATCTGCGAGTAAACCGTCAAAACGTTACCGCATCTTTGGGTTTGATTTCGTTAATGTCGCGAGATGGGTCTTTATTGTGTTTTAGGACCTTTCAGGCCGTCTTACGATAAAAACCGTTTTACGACTTTAACGAGACCGTTTCCTGATCCGATGCCATTTTTAAGATTTTCTCGACGTTTTTTATTAAAACGCGTTTTTTATAATCTTAACGAAGAATCTCGGATAAATCGTATAGTTTAGGCGATGTTCGGTGTTTTGCTTAACCGTTACCGTTTTATACGATTTCTTCGACTTCTTTTCGGGAAAGCGGAATTTTATGGTTTTTACCGTAGAATTCAAACGATAAATCGGATCGAGACGAAACGAGAGACATTTTGGCCGTGGTTCAGAATGTGACCGTGTCGAAGGACGTAAGGTTCGAATCGGGGATACGGGAGATCAAGGCTCGGGATAATTGGTTCAGCGTACGGAGAATCGAGTTGGTCCAGTCCAGCTGTCCGAGGAGCTTCTAGTTCGCCTGCTGGCGAACTAGTCGAAGGACTCCTAGTTTGCCTTCTGGCGAACTAAGCCGGCCTGGCGAACTAGCGGAATGGCTCCTAGTTCGCCTGCTGGCGAACTAAGCCAGCTCGGCCTAGTTCGCCAGCAGGCGAACTAGTCGTGACTAGTTCGTGTTTTGCGGCGGTTTCGGTTTTTTGCGGTTTTGTAAAACGATTCTCGAGTTTTATAAAATGGTTCTTCGAGTTTTTATAAAACGATCGTCGAGTTTTATAAAACGATTCTCGAGTTTTATAAAACGATTCTCAAGTTTTATAAAATGGTTCTTCGAGTTTTTATAAAACGATCGTCGAGTTTTATAAAATGATTCTCGAGTTTTAATAAATGGCTTTTGCGGAAAGTAATGATTCCAGAAGTTATCGTAGACGTTGATTTCGAGATTACGGTTTTTGACACCAACAGTTAGCCCCCCAGCCTGCAATTTCTTGAGGAAATTTTGCGGGCGGATGGAGTTAGCTTTTAATCGGAATCTACGGCTAAGATTTGTCTCATTATGAGGGAGAGCTCTCTTTATTCTATAAGTATTGGATCATTACTTCTCATATCTTCCACCTCTCAAGTTTCTCTCCAACTTCTCTCTAGAAAAATTTTAAGATGTCTTCTTCCCAAGGTGATCAACAAAACTGTGAGGTCCCATCCAATGACAACCCTACGGCACATCTGCAGGATGCTCGGATTTCTGAGTTTCTCTTATTTCAAGACGAGATGGACCGTAGCGATGCTGAGGAAGATACTGTGTCGAGCGACGTACCCTCGGTAGATCCATCCGTCCTTGCGAGAGAAGTCAAGGCTATTTTGGACGAAACGACGGATACGGTAGCGGACTCCTTGATGGGCGCTGCTATTGAACCGCCGAGTGTGCCCGCTGTTTCGTCCCTTCTTGCAGCCGAAAACGTTGCTATTTCTGCTGATATCGGAATAGCCGTAGCTCCCACCACGGTAGAGTCGTTCGTGTCTCCGATCGTGGTCGAACCGGTTGCGACTCTTACCGCTGTTGAATCAGTTACGACTCCTGCCGCAGTTGAACCGGCTGCAGCTCCTACTGCGGCTGATCCAGTCACGATTCTGGGGCCTCCTGCTCCGGCCAAGAGGGTGATTGTCCTGGGACTTCCGGCGCTTAGCGCGACGCTGCCCGCTTCAGCGAAAGGCCGCAAGAGAACTCGTCCGAACCCTGATGCTCCCGCGAGAAAGAGAGCCGTGAAGGGTTCCGAGACCGGAGCTTCGTCTAGCAAGACACCGAGCTTGATGTCGCAGCAACGTACCAAGGTACAGGTTCGCAAACATACGTTTTGAAGAATATATTCGTAGCTGACCATCTTTCTTGGTTTTTCTAGTTTGTTTCGTTGATCGATGGGATGATCAAAGAGTGTGGGTCCGAAGTGGAGCGTTTAGCCAAGGAGTTAGCTGAGTCGTAGGAGAGGTCGGCTCAGCTCGAGGGGAAACTGAAGGTGATAGAAGATGTGCGTTCCGCGGAGGTGTCTCGGTTTGAGGCTCGGATTAGCGATCTAGAGCGCGACCTCGGGAAGACCGCGGTCTCTTTTATCAAGGCGAAGGATGAAAAGAAGTCCAAAGCTTCAGAGCTGTGCAGGCTTCATCGTAAGATGAAGAGTTCCAAGGAATCGGCTGTCTGTTTGACCGAAAGATCTATTCCTGTCGAGAGAAGTGATTCCGATCCACCTTTTTCTGCTGAAGACGTACCTCGGCCTGATGCGGACAAGAGCGACGACCCGGAGGTTGCTGTCAAGGGTGGAGGTAATGCGATGGACGAGGATGAGGCTCCGTGCGCGGAGGATGTTTGAGGTTGTAGTCTCATACGAGACTTTTAAAAATTAGATTTCTATGTATTTTTCCTAGTACGGCTTTTGTACTTGTTCGGGACTGGCCTTTCACGGCTTTGAATCCCTTGTTGCTTTGGCAACTTTTAATTTTTGTAATGGACAATCGGAAAACCGATTGGACAGCAGTAATGAAAGCAAGAATGGTTGAGTTGATACCTTTTGGGAGAAAACCAAACCGGAAAACTGATTGGACAGCAGTAATGAAATCACTTCTCAACACCGACCAAGCAGTTCTGAAGAATTCACTTGGAAACCATCAGGCCCCGGGGATTTGTGCGTGGGCATAGAGAACAGTACTTTACTTATTTCCTCCTCAGTAACCTCTGCCACCAGCAGTCTACTATCACCTTCAGAACATCTGTACTTGAGCAAGCCTTTAAGTTCTTCTGTGGTAGTACCTTTATAGTTAACAGGGCACTGATTCAAGAACTCAGAAAAATATTTCTCTGCTTCCACTTTAATCGCTTCATGAGTGACAAGCCTTTCTCCAGTAGAACTTTTAATTTCCCGAATAACATTTTGTGCTTTCCTGACTCTAATAAAGTTATGGAACACTTTGTTATTCAGATAACCAACATTCAGCCAATGGAGCTTAGCTTTTTGCTTAAGGTATTCTTCTTCCAACCTTGCAGCTTTAAGCCATTCTTTATAAGCGTCTGCTTCTTCTTGAACCTTAGTCGCAGTAGGATGACTCAAAGTGCTCTGTTGCTTCTCACAAAGATTGCTATAAGCTTCCTGAGCTCTCTTAGTAAGATTACCCAACTTCTCTCTCCCCAACTCTGGAATTAAAGGTTTCAAGTTTTTTAGCTTCTTTGAAAACCTGAACATAGCAGATGTAGAGTAAAAATTTGCATCAGTTGACTCCCAATATTCCTTTATCATAGGAATGAAATCCGGCAAGCTCCCAATAGCATTGACATATTTGAACGGCCTTCTAATTTTTTCACATGGCGGCTTCAACTGAATTTTGCACCTTAGATGATCAGAACAGCCTCCAGGTTCAAAAGTTGCAAACCCATTCGGAAACCTATTAAGAGCAACCGAATTCAACAACACTCTATCAAGTTTCTTACAGATAACCCCCTCTTCCCTTTTATTACACCAAGTATAAAGCGGCCCTTGGTAACCCATATCAGAGAGATTACACTGAAGAGTCATCTCCTGAAAATCTCTCATGCCAGCTGGTAGTCTATTCAGTAGATCAAAACCAGAACTCTCCTCTCCATCTAATATCTCGTTGAAATCCCCCATTAGCATCCAAGCTTTGTTTCGAAATAGAGGAGAAGAATGATGATCACAAAGATCCTTCCATAAGACTTTCCTCTCCTCAACTGCATTACTCACATAGATGAAAGTACAGAAGAACTCCTCCTCATTCTGCACCTCCACCAAGCACGTAATGAACTGATCCGACTTATATACAGGAGTCACTCGAACTGACTCTCTCCAAAGTATCCAGATTCTCCCACCTTGACTGTGTTCATAATTTGTCATAACAGACCAATCACCAAACACTGAATTCATTATCTTCGTAGCTTTATTTTCCTTCACCCTGGTTTCCAACACACAACCAAATAACATATCACTACTTCTTACCCACTCTTTGAACACGGAATGCTTCAAAAACTTGTTAAATCCGCGCACATTCCAGAAAAAAACTCTTCATATTAGTTATTTCGTCGAGAAGACCGTTTACTCTTAACTGGATTAGCAGCTTGAGCTTTAGTCTTCTGACCCTTTTTCCTTCCTCTCTTTTGGATAACTTTTTCTTTGCTCTTACTTCTCCCTTGAGAATTATCCATTAACCTAGCATCCTCCAGATCACCCATAATCTCACTTACTATGGAACTAACCTCATAGTCTTGTAACTCAGCCTGCAACTCCTCTTCCTCCTCTTCATTAATACTCAGCGCCGTACTTAGAAGCCGATATTAAAAATTCAGTATCCTTCTTTATAGGTGTATTCACCACCGATCTAACCGTATTTCCAGGAGCCACCCAACTCTCCCCTTCAATATCCTTCTCTCCTACATCACTTGTACTCTGTTCTCCAACTTCCTTTTGTTTAGTGGAGACCCCTAAAGCCCCACCATTAACTTGCTCATCCTTCTTGTTAACCACCAACACATGGTTAGCATTTTCTTCCTTCGAGTTAGACTGAGAACCCACCTCCTCCATGACCTTCTTCACACCTTTTAATGAACACACTTTCTCGCTATGTCCCCACTTATTACACTGCTTACATCTTGTGGGTAACCACGGAAAATGGAAATCCACCGTGAACTCCTTCCCATCCTTTGTAAAACTCATTTCCTTTGGAAATACCTTTGAAACATCCACATTCACAAAAATCTTTGCCACTTCAAAGCTCTTACAAGCTAAAGTCTCTGGATGGAGCTTAACCGGAACACCAACAGGACTAGCCATAAGACTAAGACCCTCCCATGGAAACATGTGTAACGGAACCTTTGTTAGATGAATCCACATAGGAATGGATTTATCCTCTTGACTTTCCTCCTCCGATCTAGGGGTCCATTTGGTTACCACCATTGGAACTCCCACAATATTCCACATCCCACGACGAAGAATCTTCTCACGAGCCTTTTGATCTGAGATTTTGAACCTCATGGTCGTTGCATTCACCTCATAGACCTCCACTATCGTAGCCAAGTCACCATACTTCCAGATTTTATTTAACACCATATGGACCTTCACAACATGAGGGGAAAGATCCAGAAACATCCCTACAAGGAAGTCATCCCAAAGCGGCGTCGAATCAGAGATGACCTCATCTGGAATCACCACATACTGTTTCCCATCCTTCGTAACTATCTCAACATCGTATTTCTTCAGATATTTCCTGTTTTGAGCCACAGAGACCCAACTTTGATCCAGCTTCTTCTCAATAAGACCCTTATCTTCCACCCCAATCGTTTCCCCCAGATCTCTCGCCGGCGACTCCGGTAAATCCGGCGGAGACACCGTCTCCATCGAAGCAAAATCCCTCAAAACTCGTTCGCTTGAAAAATCGCCTAATTTTCTCTCACAAAAACGCAGCGTTTTTCCCTAATTTCCACTTTTTACACTCCACATCTCTGCCCACAAACTTTGATGAAAAACCTTCTGACTAACATCTTGTCCCTTGCTCCATATTACTCAGACCTCTGATCGATCATCCTTTTTCCCGAAATACTGATGAAGTCATTTCCCCTGAAGTCTTGTTTCTTCCCATCTGTCCAGTCCTTACCACGAACCATCTCCTCTGAACCTCTTTCCTCTTTCTATTCGGGTTTGGGTTTTTGGCCTCAAACTCTCTTAACTTTAAAGTTTCCATCCCTTAAAGTTCCGATCAACAAACACACTTACGAGCTGCAACTTAAAGAACACTTCACACGCAAGTTAGTCATCAACTATTCCCATAAATAACTAACCAAGCAACCGAATCGAAATACTATCCAAGCATCCTAATAACAATGCTACCCAGCAACCTAGCAGTTCTAACTAGCAACCTAGCAATTTTAGATTCCACTATCTCAATCCTAGTTCCTTAAACAATAAATCCTATGCTGGACATGACCGGTTACTTAATGCCTTTTGTAACTCTTTTGACTCGATAAAATATTAAAAAAAAAACGATTAAATCATGAGTTCCGGAAGCATGGACGTAACCATGCTCTGATACCACCTCTGTAACACCCCCCGAACCGTCCTAGACATATGGTCGATAAACCAGCCAAGAATCAAACACAAACATGACCGATCGACCGACCAACACCCAGGGTTAGAGATGAAAGGCTAACCGGCCAGCCAACAATCAAACAAGAACATGATTGACCGTCCAACCCAACACCATGGTCCGGAAGCGCTACGTGACGGGCTAGGGAAAATCTGGCCAGAGTCATAAAATTTACTCCACGACTTAGACCAGTTCATCCACTAACTCGTCCCACTAAATCAAGGCATAAAGCTTTGCAACCCACACCAAGAATTAGCGTTGCCGTTAGATCTAGGCCAATGGCTTTTCCACCCGTACGACGACCTAACGTTGTGTTAGACCGGACTAGTCAAATATCAGAGTACTCATGATGCGCATATAAAACAAATACTTTATTGATTCAAAGAAATATTCATATATTGAATAATTCGAGACCGGTCCTGGCCTAACGCCAAATCGAGTCAACTAAACAAAAACCAAAATACCGTATACAAAAGGCATGAAAATCTACTCAGGTGGTCCTAATGTCCAGCTCCATGCTATCACGGTCATCCATATCTAAAGATACCTACAAAAAGGACAACGGAGTTGGATGAGTAACCTAATGTTACTCAGTGAGTTGGCAGCCTCTACCCGCAGCCTAATAACTAACCCATACAACCCAAAAATAACACTAAATCTATCCTAAGCATGCAATCAAAGCTAAGGCTACACAACCAATCCCTAGTTAACCATATATACGCCTGAGTTCAGTACTTATGTAATGTTAGACACTAAAACTATACAAGTATCATTAACTGGTCGACCAACAATAAGACAAGAACATGATCGGCCAATCAATGATACCGCATAACTTCAATATCCACCACCCTTCATAAGCAATCACTCAAACAACACAGGCCAACGTCGGGTCTACACTAACTAAACAAACACCAAGTCTAACCCGGAACCTAACCCGGGATTAGATCTCAATGTTAGAAACCTGCAAAACAATCAAGCACCAATAACACAATAATAAGATAATAACTAACTACGACTCAATCTAACTCATAACACCGTATATCAGTGTTACACTTACCCTAGGGTTCCATAACCCTAAACTCGACTCAACACTCTAACTCAACACAACACTCTAAATCGGGCCCTGGTGACTTAGTGTTCCCCCTCTCTATCGGCAACATCCTAACTTCCTACCACAAAGGCCAGAAGAAGGAACTTTCAACCAACCGCGGCCCACAGTCATTCGGGTCACCGCGCGACAGCCCCCATTCATTCGGGTCACTGTCGGACGTTACACCGTCGTGTAACACTCAGCCATAGGCCATGACCCCGTTTATCTGAGTCTTCCCGATCCAACGAATAAGGGGTTTCCTTGAACCCGCTGGGTACAAGACTGAGGAACCACTAATTACCCCTAAACATGCTTAGCATGGGCGGGTTACACACATGCTGTCGGCAACACACACCTAACAACCTAAACACAACCTTATTCCAAAACCTAGTCTAAGGACATAGATTCCAGAACCTGACTATCCACAACCTAGCGATATTATCTAGACTCAACACTAATCAATAGTACCAGTAGTCCGGCCTATATGGCCTAAGACACTTAGTACTTACGTCTAAACAAGTAAATAACAATACTTAATAAATAACAACTCAACCGGTTAGTCACTCCCTTACCAAAGAGCTGACTAACCTCAATCAACAAGCATTATATAAACAAGCAATCACTCAATCAAACCGTTACCAAGTTAGTTCAGCCTCCTGCTATGAAACTATCCTTAGATAACGGGAACCTGCACTTAACCATATCAACACACAAGAATAGAAAACATGATGCATCCTAGTCCTAGTCCTAGTCCTAGTCAGGTTATTACTCAGTCTTAATTCCATTATATCTCAGCTTAGCCCTTGCTAAACTGAGTCCGGATCTATAAATAAAACAACCTTAAGGACTCTATCATGCAATAATGTGATAACTCTACTCTATATGCTACTCGATCTATCCTAAGTTCCAAATGGAACTCAAACAAACCAACTCACAGAACTAACCTAAGTTCCAAGTAGAACTCAATCAATAACTATCCTAAATTCCAAACGGAATTCAAACATATTCAACTAACAGTGTTCTAGGCGAGAAGCAGCTGGTTGATCGGAGAGGACTTGGCCAAAACCCAACCTGGATGACTTGAATGGACTGGACTGGACTGATCTTGACTCGGACAGAACCTCCCCTTGATTGTAGAAGATAATGACTGACTTGGATGGATTGATTTGGGCAGCGCTTCCGCGTTACACTCATAGAGAATCGTCGATTGGACAGAACTTGCCTTCTTGGTAGATCAGGCTTTAGAACTTCGGCTGATCTGGGACAGCACCTCCACTTCATCATCAGAGAATAATACTAGAATGGACGGATTGATTTGGACAAAGCCTTCCCTAGGCACTCACTCAAAATCAGTAGGGAACTAACCTCGAGAACTCTCTAAAACTCTCGAAAAAGCTCGGAAACTATGGAAACCCTAACTTTCTCTCTCTCTTTTTCTCTCTCACATTTTGGAGTGGCTTTGGTGTGGTCTGGATGTGTAGAAATGGAAGGGGGTCGTGGTCTATTTATAGGATACAACAACCAATCAGAAGCAAGCCATGTGGCAGCCCGTGTGTCGCTTCGCATGGCTCCGGACGCATGCGTCGCGACACCTCGTGCTCCACATGTCTTTCAGCATGGCCAGAACTCATGCAAACTGACACCTCTCTCCTTCCTAGACGACCAGATGGCTTGCTGCATGACTGGAGTGCTTGCATCACTACACACGGGCCACTGGGTGTCGATACGCATGCGCTGGTTGCAGATACGGTGACACCTCGTGCTTCTGTGTGTCAAGCTGCATGTGCTGCTTCCATGCATGGCTACACCTCCTTCTTGTGTTGACACTCAGCAGGTTTAATTGTTGACACCTCGTCATGATCCCTTTGAGCAAGCCACCTCGAGCTTCTCGGTCGATTTACCCGATTTCGACCTTTCCGGTCAATTCTCGACCCGCGATCACTCCTGAATATTTTTTCCGCTCCCATTCTGATGCTATAAATAATCTTGATAGACTCCAAATAATTCTTGACCTTGATGAAAAATATTTCCCGAGCCTCGTGCTTCCTCAAGAAAATCCCAAGATATCGAAATTTGGGTTTTCGCCCAACTTTGGGATTTTCTGTCGTGCTTCGATCCCGTCGTGCTTGCTTCCCGTCCTGCTTACTTCCCGTCCTGCTTCCAAGATTATGGCTCCGAATAATATAATACTGATAGTTACGAATTTTTGTAGATTACTTCGTGACTAAGAAACGCAGAGCTTCAGAACCGTCGTGCTTCTAACCCGTCGTGCTTCAAAAATGTTATGCTTCCAAAACAGCCGTCTGATCAATCTAACACTTTGTAACACACGGTAGAGCAGCTTATATCGCCTCATTGTTCAATCACGATCCATTTTTCGACCATCTCAAACTTGAAACTTTTGATCGACCCTTTTCGTCCGCGACTCGACCACCAAGTGCATCCTCGACCAATCTACTCGACCAATCGCTCTCAGCCATTTTATCCTAATGGGCGGGTTATCACAAAGCCGACTCGTCAGACGAGGACGCTGACATCCATCCTAGGAGAAGAAAAACTCGCAGCCCTCCACTGGAGTATTCTCCTGAGTGTTCTCTTACTGGAGACGAGGAGGAGCTCGACTTTGCGCGATACGCAAAAACTGCTGATACACCATGATTTTGACCCTCTTTTGGTCATATTTTCTATATGTTTTTATTGTAATTATCTATTTTTTGGAGTCTATTAGGTATGTTTTCAGGTTCAGGAGCATTTTGTGGTAAAGTGATGATTTAGGTGCCTTTTGGTGCTTAAAGAAGAGTTTTCCAAGATGACTATGAAGATCCGATATAAGAGATACATATCGATCGATACACACCCTGTGTAATCAATCGATGACGCTTCCGTAGAAGTTGAAGTCGAGATCCTCCATCGATCGATGTACGCGATGTACCATCAATCGATACAGAGCGTGATGAGCAAGATTTATTTGGCCAACTTGAAGCCCAAGTTCTCACCAAATTACAAGACTGCCCCTGACAAGTTTTTAACCTAATTGTACTCCCTATTTATACCTATGCCTATGAGCCTTTAGAGATATGAAGTTTTGAACCAAGTTTTATATTCTATTCTATTTAGCAATAAAAGCATTTTCTTTTCTTCTTATTCTTTTGCTCTGAATCTCTTGGCTATGTCTGAGTAGATTCATATGTTAGATTTAGGGTTAAAATAGTTATGAGGGATTAGCCCCAACTATGGATTGTTGAGTTGTTATATTCATTATCCAAATGAACCCTAATACTTACTCTAAGACTTGCTACCTAGAGTATTGATTATGGAGTGACTAATCTAATAGTCATCTTCCTGAAATCATTTGGCTAAACCCAGACTCTATTAAGGCACGATACGATAGCCGGTCTTATAGAAATTCTCGGGTTAACAATAATTCGATCCGATCTGATACTTAATATCGATCGATACTCTTCTATGGTATCGATCGACGACAGCTTATATCGATCGACACTGCGATAGCAACATCGATCGATGCAGTCGGCAATCAGATCAATGGACGAGTCTAACTAGCGACAGCTATAGATTTGTCTAAGGATTGAAGTTCTCATATATTTGCAAGCAATTCGTTAAGACATCCATAGATATATAATCCTGATTTTCTGAATAGTAACCTTGAATCTAACTATTTTCCTTCATTGTTTTCATAACCAAAACCTATTCTCTTTAGCAACTTACCATTGCTACTATTTTATTTACTGTTTTAAACCCTTTTCAACCTAGCTTAATCACTTAGGATTATATCTTTTGTGTCTCTAGTTCCTTGTGGATTCGATCCCTAAGTACTACGATTGAACCTCTTTTGATGAGAGTAATTCACTCCTTAGGGTAATTTGAGTGATATCAAATTTGGCGCCGTTGCCGGGGAACTAAGATCACTATTAGATTTAATCTGATTCAGTCTAGGTTTNTTATATCTTTTGTGTCTCTAGTTCCTTGTGGATTCGATCCCTAAGTACTACGATTGAACCTCTTTTGATGAGAGTAATTCACTCCTTAGGGTAATTTGAGTGATATCAAATTTGGCGCCGTTGCCGGGGAACTAAGATCACTATTAGATTTAATCTGATTCAGTCTAGGTTTTTTGTTATTTTATTTTTCTATCTTTTGGCACAAAATCTTTTTCTTTTTCTTTTTGTCTCTTTCAGGTACATGCCCAGCAGTACTAGAAGCAACAAAACAAGCAGCTTTTGTACTCAGAAGATCCCAACAACCTAGAGCGTAGTATCCGCAAGGACATACGCTCTGCATCAATCGATACCAACACCATCGTATCGACCGATACGCCCTTTCCACCGACGATCAACAACCGTTCGTCAACTGACACCTTCACCACCTCATCGATCGACATCAACAACCGTTTTTTGACCGATACCTATCACTTGACATCGATCGATACACCACGTCTGACATCGATCGATTCTAACCGGCGAGACATGGTAGCGCCTATGATTCTCATACCCGATGAGAATGGAGACCTGCGTGATCAAGATGGTCACCTGCGAAATGCAGCAGGTCAGAAGCTAAATGATCAGAAGGAGATCATTATTGAAGAAGAGACTGCATGTACAGGCATCATTCAACCTGTAGAGGAAACAGAACTTTGGCTGACTTCAACCGACCCGATCAGTTCTATTCAAACCGATCAGCCATCCTACCTCCTGCTATTCAGAGAGGAGATTTTGAGCTCAAGCCGCAGTACTACACACTTGTGGGTCAAATCCCTTTTTGTGGTTTGCCTCATGAGCATCCTATGGACCATTTGGAGAGGTTCGAGGATCTTGTCACCCTAGTCAAAGCAAAAGGAGTCCCTCAAGACTATCTTTTATGCAAGCTTTTCAAGTACTCTCTATCTGGAGAAGCTTTGCAGTGGCTAAGACAACTACCACCAGGTTCCCTTACCACCTGGAATGATATCAAGCATGCCTTCCTGCATAATTTCTTTGATGATTCACGCGCTGAAGACTGGAGGAAGAAGATTGCTACATTCACCCAAGCCCCTGAAGAGTCATTCAAAGATACTTGGAACAGATTCAAGTCCTACCAACGAGACTGCCCACACCACGGATTCAACCAAGTACAACTGCTCTACACTTTCTATAGAGGCATCAGCCCCGATTTCAAGAGAGCCCTTGATACAGCTAGCGATGGCAACTTCACCACCAGGAATCCTCAGAATGCTATCAAGCTAATTGACAACTTAGCTTCCAGCAACAGCACAAGAAACCATATGAACACTACATCCCCTAGGAAGGAGTACGTCAATGAAGTTCAAGCATAGCTAGAAAACATTCGGAAGCTCCTAAACAAGCAGATCTGTGCAGTGGAAGATTCAGAAATGGGTGAAGAAGACGTCAACTGGATTAGTGGAGCCGGTTTCCAGAGATCTGGTAACCAAGGAGGATTCAGAAATTTCATAGGCCAAAGAAGCAACTATAACCAGAATCCCTAGAAGCCCAACACCTTCCGCAGCAGCAACCCTAACAACAACAGAAGCTATGGAAGTGCCTTCTACTCAAATCCACACCCACCCACCCAAGATACTAAACTAGAGGAATTGATGGAAAAGATACTTGAGAGTCAGCAGAAGCTCGAGGTAAACTTCAATGGAAAGATAGATTTTGTCTACACCACCTTCATGACGAAGATAGATGCACTCAGCACCCATATGAAGAAGCTAGAGACCCAGGTGTACCAGATAGGAGAAGCAGTTAAGAAGCAGGAGTTTACCCACACCCAGAACATCAATGCCCTCCTAGATGATGACTTTTGGCAAGAGGTAGTAGAAGAGATTCAGAGATCTGATGATGAGAGTGAACGAGAATTCGCCTACGACTACTATCGATCAATATCACCAGCTCGACATCGATCGATATCACCTCTAGTTCGTCGATTGATTGACTTCGACGAGTGTCGATCGATGAACTCCGACGAAAACCCTCGCGAGTGCAATTCCGTCAAGATTATGTCTCACGACGAATTCGCCGCACTTCACCCACATCCGCCCAGCCCTGTCATCGATCGACATGATGCCCCCATCATCGATCGACATCCAGACCCTGGCATCGCTCGACACACACCTACCAGTCTCGATCGATATGAAGTACCCCAACGCCGAGTACCACTTCCCAAAATCGACAATGCAGGTCTTGACACTTTCCGAGAGCGATATTACACCACCAGAAACCCTACAGCAGCCCTAAAAGAGAGACCCACGGATTATTTTGAGTCCATGGAGATAAAAATGGAAAATATGGGGAGAGTGCTCCGAAAAAGGAAAGAGAAGATACCTAAACCCTATAAAAGAGAAGCTAATGAGAAGGAGTTGTCAAGCTTCAGAAAAAGAGTCCTCGGAATACCTAAAGCGAAACCTTTTGAAGAAGCCTACTTCTCACACAGATTGTGGATGTTCTTCAGAGAATCAAAGGAGACAGAAGAAGACATCGGGAGGATGTTTAACCACGTCAGAGATAGCCTCAAGCAGAAGATCACACTGAAGAAGAAGAATGATCCAGGGAAGTTCACAATACCTTGCTCCATTAGAGGTGTTGAGTTCCCACGTGGCCTTTGTGACACAGGATCTGGAGTTAGCATCTTACCCAAGCTCATGGCAGATCATCTAGGTCTGAAGATAGAGCCTTCTGAAGAAACCTTCATCTTTGTAGACTGTTCTCAGCAGAGCTCTGGAGGCATCATTCGCAACCTTGAGGTACAGATTGGAGAAACCCTAATTCCTACAGACTTCCATATCCTCTCCAACAAGCTCAACTTCAAGACTTCTCTACTACTTGGAAGAGCCTTCTTAGCCACAGTTGGAGCTGTTTGTGACCTCCAAACAAACAAGCTATGCCTAACCCTAATCAACCCTTCCATTCACTATGATCATGTACCAGTAATCAAGTTCCCAAGGCCAGCCAGCTCAACACTCGTAGCCACATGTTTCTGTGCCCACGAATTTGATTCTATGGAAGAGTATGAAACCGAAGAAGCAGTATCGACCGATGACACCTCTACCCCATCAATCGATATCCTTGCAGCACCATCGACCGACAGTCCTACCCGGCCATCGCTCGATGGAGCCTTCCGACGAACCAAAGCCGAGTTCCCAGAAGCCGATTTGAACGCAGAAGATTGGGAAAACGATCACTACTTGCCTGAGCTTGCTAGTATCTATACTCAGGAGGAGTATGATGAAGATTATGAGGAGGAACGAGCTATAGAGTACCGATTTCTTCGCGAAGATGAAGAACAACCTCCATTCCCGACCTTCATCCAACGAGCATCGACCGATATGACACCTGGTCCATCGATCAATATGCCCTACCCCAGATCGCGCAAACGACGGTTCGAATCAACAAGCGACGAACCCTACTGCAGACCAGTCTATGTCCCACACGCACCACGAGATGGAGATTACTCGATTGGAAGCTGGGCCAGCGGTTTTCACAAAAGTTTTGCAGTAGACACAGCACCCCTACAAGCCGCGACTCAACCTGCAGATCCCGTATCGCTCGACAAGGAGTACAAGCCATCGACCGATACGCCCTACAAGCCATCGACCGACGAAGACATTTCTCCATCGATCGATATCAATCCCAGACCACCAACCGATCCTGCCACAACACCATCCGAGGTACAAACACCTAAATTTGATTTAAATTCACTAATTCCGGATGAGTTTGGTATTTTCAGGGATTCAGATGGTCATGCACGTGCTATAGACGGGAGAATCATTCCTATCTCCACAGAAGATGTTGCANCATCGATCGATATCAATCCCAGACCACCAACCGATCCTGCCACAACACCATCCGAGGTACAAACACCTAAATTTGATTTAAATTCACTAATTCCGGATGAGTTTGGTATTTTCAGGGATTCAGATGGTCATGCACGTGCTATAGACGGGAGAATCATTCCTATCTCCACAGAAGATGTTGCAGACTTACTCCAGATGGCCAATGGACCTATCATCGAAAACGAGCCGAACCAGACAAAGCGCCCATCGACCGATGCTTGGAGACTAGCATCAATCAATACACATCGAGAGTATGGGGCGAGAGCTTTCCAAAACGGCGAACGTCGTTTCTTTTGGGAAAAGAAAGATGAATATGGAGTCAACAGAGATGAATCTGGCCATGCAAGAGCAGTAAACGGAGACATCATCCCTGTCACCAAAGAAGATATGGAAAACTTGCTGAAGAGAGCCTTACTATTTGGTCGCTCTTGTTTCTGTCTACCAGGATATGCTGATCAGTTTTCTAAAGGAGTTCCAGATGGCAAGCTCTACACACAGAACGAAGTCACCTACATGCTAGATGGCCTCACCAGCGATCACAACTGGAAGATAGCGAGCGCGAAAGTTGACCTTGAGGAGAAACTATCAACACTTCGAGGTGAAATGCTATGGCAGACTAGCCACAATGATTCAGTACGATCTGAACGAGATGCCCTACAAGAATAAATCAAAACTTTGCGTGCACAACTGAAGTCTCAGCCACAGCCATCGAAAAATACAAATCCCCCTGCATCGATCGATATCCCCATACCTCACCCGATCGAAGACCAATTCCAGAAAATATCGATCGATGACAATCCCAGTCCATCGATCGACACCCGTGCTCAAGAATTATGTACCAGAGAAGAATCTGAAGAAACCACAGCACAAATCTACAAATCTATCCAGTTTTGTGAAGACGGAGATTACAGAATCTTGGATGAATACTGGTTTCGCCTACACAGTGACTTCAAAGGTTTGGAATGCACAATGGAAGATATTCAGAAGGAGGTAGCAGATATCCAAAGACAACTGGCCAGCCGACCTGACCCATCGCCATCGATCGATGAAGCACCCAACGCATCGATCGATATGCAACCTCCAACCTCAACCGACGATCCAACCCACCATGACACCATACAGCGCACAACCGAACACATCTACAGCATGATTGGCAACCATCAGTACAGCCTTGCCAACTTAGAAGGGTGGTTAGAAAGGATCCAAGCAGAAGTTTATGGTTTGAAGACTAGCATGACCAGAAGTGAGAAGGCCACAAGAAGCTTTCTAACCTCTTGGTTTGATGAAACACAAGACAAGGAGGACACTTGTTTACCAACAAGTACCTGCAACCCACCTCACTAGCAACCATACTTCCACAGTCAAGCTAATCTGACTTTAAACAAGCGCTGAGTGGGAGGCAACCCACTATTAGGTATTTTACTTACTTATTTTATTTTACTTTTACTAACTAGTTTCGTTTAATTTGTTTTTAGGAAGATAGACAAACGATCCTTACCTATCGACCGATACGAACCAGTCGATATCGCTCTACATAGACCAACACGCATCGATCGATGATGGCGACTCACCATCGATCGATACCCATATCGGTCAGGTATATCGTTTCCAATTTTTGATATCAGTTAAACATATTTAATTTTTCTTATGCTCTAACTCCGACTAATTATACATTGGGGACAATGTATGATTTAAGTCTGGGGGGAGTTGATTACTGATGCTACTTTACCTCTTTTTGATATTTTTGATAAAGTTTACAAAAATTGGTTCTATTGAGTCAAGAAAGGGAAAAAATTTCAAAGTCTTACTTTTTATCTTACCACTCTTTAGCACCATTCTTAAGTTTATTGATTGCACAAAGTACTATAGATGCTAAAGTGGATCACCGATCACCTATGTCAACACTTTCATGATTGCCTGGAAGAACCAAAGCTGATTTCCAACCTAACCTGACATCTATTGCTTGTCTTGGGGGTTGGTATACAAGGGATCGGAATCCTCTTGCAAGTCTGGAAGGTAAAAACCTCAAAAAATTTGGTTTCCTTCTTTCCTTCCTTCGGCATCCCCAAAAAATAAAAGATTGAGATGATTTCCTGAGAGGCGGAGGGAGAGGTACATTACCTATGACCCCACTATTCTAAATCAAAGGAATGATCACAGCGAGGGAGAGGTACATTACCCATGACCCCACTATTCGCTTACAAATTGAGAAAGATCAATAAGATGAACATTAACTGTTCATTGGGATTGATATAAAAGAAAGAAGAGTTGGGATCCAGAGAAGGGGGATAAAGAAAGAAAGGGAACCAGGATGAGAATGCCTGAAAACTTGTTTGAGTTGAATCCAAGTGTTCCTTGATTGATACTCCCAAGGTAAAGCCTACACCTTTATTTTTATGCATAAATGAAATCAGTAGAGGGGATAAACAGACAAGGAATGTCTAAGTTGATTGGCTAGATGATTAGGTTGCTAAGCTAGGATATGGTATAATGTACTCCTGTAGTTGATAGAATAAGATGTGGTTTGCAACAAAGTAAGAGGTTATGATTTTTAAGTTAAGATTTTGATTGAGTCCCTGCTGTTTTTAGACTGCTTTTCAAGACTAACTTGCTGTTTGCTTGAGGACAAGCAAAAGGTTAAGTCTATGGGAGTTGATAGACCATGATTTTGACCCGCTTTTGGTCATATTTTCTAGATGTTTTTATTATAATTATCTATGTTTTGGAGTCTATTAGGTATGTTTTCAGGTTCAGGAGCATTTTGTGGTAAAGTGATGATTTAGGTGCCTTTTGGTGCTTAAAGAAGAGTTTTCCAAGATGACTATGAAGATCCGATATAAGAGATACATATCGATCGATACACACCCTCTGTAATCGATCGATGACGCTTCCGTAGAAGTTGAAGTCGAGATCCTCCATCGATCGATGTACGCGATGTACCATCGATCGATACAGAGCATGATGAGCAAGATTTATTTGGCCAACTTGAAGCCCAAGTTCTCACCAAATTACAAGACTGCCCCTGACGAGTTTTTAACCTAATTGTACTCCCTATTTATACCTATGCCTATGAGCCTTTAGAGATATGAAGTTTTGAACCAAGTTTTGTATTTTATTCTATTTAGCAGTAAAAGCATTTTCTTTTCTTCTTATTCTTTTTCTATGAATCTCTTGGCTATGTCTTATGTGGGTGTCGATTTCCACTCACTGTCAAATAAATCGTAAATAAGGAAACTTTGGGAAAACCCTAAGTTTCCAGAGGAACCGGCTATCTGCGAGAACCGCACAACGAATAATAAGAAAACGATAACTTAGAATTTGAATGAAAATAAACGAAATAGAGAGCAAAGAGGTTCTTATTCCGAATCTGCGTAGAACTGGTACAAAAGAGTAGCCGAAAAGCTTAAGAACGAAAACCCTAATTGAGACGCAGCTCGCTAACAGAAAAACGGAAATATTCCTAAATGCTAGTTTTGGTGGTGAGAGCTCTNAGAAAACGATAACTTAGAATTTGAATGAAAATAAACGAAATAGAGAGCAAAGAGGTTCTTATTCCGAATCTGCGTAGAACTGGTACAAAAGAGTAGCCGAAAAGCTTAAGAACGAAAACCCTAATTGAGACGCAGCTCGCTAACAGAAAAACGGAAATATTCCTAAATGCTAGTTTTGGTGGTGAGAGCTCTGAATTTCATGTGTGTGCTTCGGCCCTAGACCTCCTCTTTATATACTCCTCATCTTGGCTATCCGATCTTTCCATTTCGCCCAGATTTGACTAAATCAGGAATTTTCCATTCTTCTCGATCCTTCCTTTTCTTCTGCGGAAATCTTCTATTTCTCTTCGAACCTTCCTTTTATTTTTAAACTTGACTTTTATTTTCCTTCTGCAAGTAAACCGTCAAAACGTTATCAAATCTGCGGGCTAGATACCGTTGAAATCGCGAGATGGGTTTTTATCGCGTTTTAGGTCCTTCCGTGCCGTTTTGCGATAAAAACCGTTTTCCGACTTTTTACGGGATCGTTTCCTGATCTGACGTCGTTTTTAATAGATTTCTCGAGTTAATCGCAAAGTTTTACGATTTACTCGACTTTTTTATTAAAAACACGTTTTTTACGACTTACTCAGCGTTTTTTATTAAAAGCGCGTTTTTTATGATTTCAACGAGAAATCTTGAATAAATCGTATAGTTTAGGCAATGTTCGGTGTTTCGTCTAACCGTTGCCGTTTTATACGATTTCCTCGAGTTCTTTCCGAGAAAACGAAGTTTTACGGTTTTTATCGTAAAACTCGGACGGTAAGTCGGATCGAGATGGAACGGGAGATATTTCGGCCGTGGTTTAGAACGCGACCTTGTCGAAAGACGTAAGTTTCGAATTGGGAATGCAGGAAATCGAGACGCAGAGTGTCCGGGACGTCTCTAGTTCGCCCATCGGCGAACCAAGCCGGGCCGGCTTAGTTCGCCGATGGGCGAACTAGTCGAGCATGTCCTAGTTCGCCCATCGGCGAACTAAGCCAGGCCGGCTTAGTTCGCCGTAGGGCGAACTAGTTGATCACTTCCTAGTTCGCCCATCGGCGAACTAGAGAGTGCCTCTTAGTTCGCCCATCGGCGAACTAAGCCGGGCCCGGCTTAGTTCGCCGATGGGCGAACTAGTGTGTGCTTCTTAGTTCGCCGATGGGCGAACTAGTCGAGCATGTCCTAGTTCGCCGACTAAGCCGGGCAGGTTTAGTTCGCCGATGGGCGAACTAGAGAGTGCCTCTTAGTTCGCCCATCAGCGAACTAAGCCGGGCCCGGCTTAGTTCGCCGATGGGCGAACTAGAGTGTGCTTCTTAGTTCGCCCATCGGCGAACTAGTTGCGACTAGTTCGCGTTTTACGGCTTTTTCGGTTTTTTGCGGTTTCGTAAAACGATTCTCGAGTTTTATAAAACGATATTCGGATTTCATAAAACGACCTTCGAGTTTTATATAACGATCTTCGATATTATAAAACGATCTTTGAGTTTTATAAAACGATTTCTCGAGTTTTATAAAACGATCTTCGAGTTTTATAAAACGATCTTTTGAGTTTTATAAAACGATTTCTCGAGTTTTATAAAACGATTTCTCGAGTTTTATAAAACGATTTCTCGAGTTTTATAAAACGATTTCTCGAGTTTTATAAAACGATTCTCGAGTTTTATAAAACGATTTCTCGAGTTTTATAAAACGATTTCTCGAGTTTTATAAAACGATTTCTCGAGTTTTATAAAATGATTCTCGAGTTTTATAAAACGATTTCTCGAGTTTTATAAAACGATTTCTTGAGTTTTATAAAAAGATTTCTAGAGTTTTATAAAACGATTTCTCGAGTTTTATAAAACGATTCTCGAGTTTTATAAAACGATTTCTCGAGTTTTATAAAACGATTTCTCGAGTTTTATAAAACGATTTCTCGAGTTTTATAAAACGATTCTCGAGTTTTATAAAACGATTTCTCGAGTTTTATAAAACGATTTCTCGAGTTTTATAAAACGATTTCTCGAGTTTTATAAAACGATTTCTCGAGTTTTATCAAACGATTCTCGAGTTTTATAAAACGGTATTCGAGTTTTATAAATGACGTTCAGTTTTATAAAACTATTCCTCGGGTCTTATAAAACTGTTCTTTTTGTATTTTCGCAGGGAGTTTTTGCTATTAATTCCGTCGTACCGATTTTGACCCCAACATCTTAGTAGATTCATATGTTAGATTTAGGGTTCAAATAGTTATGAGGGATTAGCCCCAACTATGGATTGTTGAGTTGTTATATTCATTATCCAAATGAACCCTAATGCTTACTCTAGACTTGCTACCTAGAGTATTGATTATGGAGTGACTAATCTAATAGTCATCTTCCTGAAATCATTTGGCTAAACCCAGACTCTATTAANATTCATTATCCAAATGAACCCTAATGCTTACTCTAGACTTGCTACCTAGAGTATTGATTATGGAGTGACTAATCTAATAGTCATCTTCCTGAAATCATTTGGCTAAACCCAGACTCTATTAAGGCACGATGCGATAGCCGGTCTTATAGAAATTCTCGGGTGAACAATAGTTCGATCCGATCTGATACTTAATATCGATTGATACTCTTCTAGGGTATCGATCGACGACAGCTTATATCGATCGACACTGCGATAGCAACATCGATCGATGCAGTCGGCAATCAGATCAATGGACGAGTCTAACTAGCGACAGCTATAGATATGTCTAAGGATTGAAGTTCTCATATATTTGCAAGCAATTCGTTAAGACATCCATAGATCTATAATCCTGATTTTCTAAATAGTAACCTTGAATCTAACTATTTTCCTTCATTGTTTTCAAAACCAAAACCTATTCTCTTTAGCAACTTACCATTGCTACTATTTTATTTACTGTTTTAAACTCTTTTCAACCTAGCTTAATCACTTAGGATTATATCTTTTGTGTCTCAAGTTCCTTGTGGATTTGATCCCTAAGTACTACGATTGAACCTCTTTTGATGAGAGTAATTCACTCCTTAGGGTAATTTGAGTGATATCAACTGCCGAGGAGCGATCTCCGGTTACTCGCAGCAAACGCCAACGAGGTCGAAAAACTGCTGGCGACCTGACTGAGATTCGCTATCTCCGCGAGTACATCACTAAAACGGCCGCCGCGGTAAAAGCGGTGAAATCTCAGATTCATCACGCTACCAGCGCCGCACCCGAAATCGATCGGCTACTGTACGAATCTCGGAAAACGCCCTTCACGGCTTGTATCACCGAGGTCAAGCTGCCTGATCCCGGGAAACTTAAGGTGCCAACTTACGACAGGACATCTGATCCCAAAGCGCACCTGCAGGCCTTCCAGATCACCATGGGACGAGCCAAGCTCAAGGATCAAGAAAAGGATGCAGGCTACTGCCCTGTTTTCATCGAAAACCTAGAAAGATTAGCGCTCGAGTGGTTCGCCAAACTTAGGAGGAATTCGATCGGAAGTTTCCGCCAACTCGCTTCTGAATTCCTGGAGCCTGTCGCAAAAGGAGGACGAATCTCTCTGTGATTACATGAGCAGATTCAAACTCGTCATGGCTAGGGTTAGCGGTATCAGCGACAAGGCCGCCATCGACGCGTTAAGGGAATCGCTTTGGTTCAAATCGAAGTTCCGCAAATGGATAACTCTCGAGAAACCACGGACGGTCCAGGACGCGCTCCATAAAGCTACCGATTACATAACCATCGAGGAGGAGACTAAAATCCTGTCTGAAAAGCATAAGCCGACGAAAACTTCCGCAAAGGATAACGCGTCCGAGCAGAAGCAGAAAAAGAGGAACTCTCGTAACGACAAATTCGTCCATCACGAGGGGCAGGATCTCCAAGGGGCGCACAACTACGCCATTAATTCTGGATCGGAACAAGGGCGAACTACGGGTAACACGTGGACAAGAAATTCGAATTACGATGAGAATACTTTCTGTGACCTCCACCAAACCCGTGGACATTCTACCGTGAACTGCAAAGTTCTCGGTGCCAGGCTTGCCGCAAAACTGATCGCGGGAGAACTCTCTGAGATATCTAGCGTCAAGGATCTCATCCGCGATTCAGACCGCCTCCCGAAAAACGACAGGAACTCGCGAGCGGAAACTCCGCCTCAGGGGAACCAGTCGGGCGAAAAACGCGGACGAGGGCAAGACAAGAAGGATAACGACGCTAACCGCCGAAAAATCAACATGATTATCGGTGAATCGCAATATTACAGCAACACCATCTCGTCTATCAAATCCTACCAACGCAAAGCGAAAACCGGCTCGAGTTGGAAGGTGTCGTCGGATGACACTCCAAAAGGGGTAATCTCATTCGACGACGCTGAAACCGACAGAATCGACCAACCTCATGCCGATCCCCTTGTAATCGACTTAGTGATAAGCGATTTAGAAGTCGCACGAATCCTGGTCGATAGCAGAAGTACCGTCAACGTGATCTTCCGCAACACGTTAGCACGTATGGGAATAGAACTCTCGGAACTCGAACCTATTCCAAAACCGTTGACCAGCTTTTCCGGCGAGACATCAATGACCTTGGGATCAATCCGGCTACCGGTGGCAGCCAAAGAAGTGACGAAAATTGTCAACTTCGCGGTAGTCGATTTCCCGGCCATCTACAATGTGATCATGGGCACGCCTTGGATAAATTCCATGAAGGCGGTTCTATCGACGTATCACTTAGGCATCAAATTCCCGACTCCTACGGGAATCGCAGCAATTTGGGGATGCCAAAGACAATCGCGATCCTTTTTCCTGGCCGAACACAAGCTGAGGCAATTGGCGGTCGCAATCGTGAAACCAAAACGGGCAGAGGTCACGCCACCGCCCGGGGAAGACAACCCAAAGCAAGCAACGGTCGAGAAACAGTAAGTTTCCGTACCCATCGCTTCTACCCAGCCGGAGGAAAAAGCCCGGACAAAGACATCGATCCAGCAACTGAAGTGATTGAAAAGTCTGCGACAGCCGAGTAAGCATACTCGCACAAACAATCAGAACTACGAGCTGGCTTGATTTCCGAAAGAAATACGTAGGCAGCTCGCCTAAACACGAGTTCAGCTATCCCCCCCCCCTTCCAAAACGGGGGGGGGGGGGGGGGGGGNGGGGGGGGGGGGGGAGTGGGTGCGTATACGAGTATTCGTATACTCCCAAATTTTTAGAACTTTCGCTTTGTAATCGAAAAATTTTTGAAACTTTTTTAATAAAGACAAAGTTAGAACATTATAAAATCTCTGCTACTATCGAAAATGCAAAAAAAACCAATTCCAAACATCCGGAAATCACTTCCGCAGTAACAAATACTTAATCGTTTCTATGAAACTTGTACACCAAAATATTTTCGGAAAGAACCGGCGAGACGTCGCCTAAATTCTCGAGAAAAATATTCCACTAAGTCCGTTCGCGACTATAAAAACATGTACGCTCGGTTATTGGCCCCGTCGAGCACGCTAGCCGTCCTAAACAAATGCACCGGTCTATTGGTCCGCATACATCCAACTAGGATAAAATAGCGCGCTATAAAAGAAATCCAAATTTTTGGTCAGCACTTCCGGGAAACTTAGAAATTGTTCCCGGTGATGTGCTCGATTCCAACCATACGAATCATATAAGCCGAGAACCTATCGCGGATTCTAAATCGGTATGGAATCAGGTTAAAATCGCAACAGACAAAACGAAAGCCGAGTCGTCATCGCATAGCCTCAATCCGAAAGTAAACCTAGGTCTTGCCCTAAACCCAGCACACTGGTCTCTAACGTCTCAATGCAAAAATTGAAACCTTCCGAATTAACGAACCGGACGATTTACACCAAGAGTTAGATGCGAGACGACAACTCGTATTCTTCCCTCTACCTCTAAAACAAAAAGCAAATTTCATACTTCAAAAATATTTCTTATTTGAAAATCTTCAGATACACACCGCCCATCGGTAGGGATTCAAAGCCACCAACGGCCAGTCCCGGAAAAACCACAACGAAATCATAAAAGCAACAACATCACACACTGAAGTCATCAAACACGGACATCACTGGAATCAATCCATGGCTGGTCAATTTCGCCATCCACATCTGCTTCCCAGGATTAACAAACTCGTTCTTCTTCTTCTCTCTCTTAGCCAGACGCATTTTCTGCTTCGTAATCGCAACCTCATACGAATAGTCTGGGTCCTGGGTAAGGTGCAAACCCTCAACTACGCCCCGGCACGCGCGGAAATCACCATTCGCCCTTTGCGCATCTTCAAATTCCGCGTAAAGAGGCATGAACCGCTCACGGCGAGCCATCAACTCCGCAGAAATCTCTCTTTTGCCTGCTATACGAGCACGACGAACCATCGTGTCAGAAAGCTCCATGCTTCGACGAGATTCGGCTTCATACTCCTCCTTCACGCGAGCAGCCTCTCTTGCGGCTAAGTCTTGGGCATGAGAGAAACTGGCATCGATCTCTTCTTTGAGACGAGCAGCCTCCGCCTCCGCCGCTGCAGCCCTAGACTCGGCCTTGCGAAGTTCCGAACTACTCGCATTCACCGCCTCGCTCATAAAGCGGAGACCCTGCAAAACAGGAAAAATCCTCCCTTATAAGAAAAATATATACGATAACAAAAGAGGCGGCCGCATATGATACCGAGATAAAGAAAAATAGACAAACCTTGTTAAAAAGCCTCGATGCCTTCGCAAACGGTGTGTCAGCCGGTGCTCGGGATGATGTTTCGGCCTGATCAAATTTGGAGGCCGAAAAGTCAATAAAATCTTCGTTATTAAGATCATTATCGAACGCTCGACCGCGACCAATCGGGACTTCCCTGTCCTGCGGAGATCTCGATCTTTCCCTCTCCTCCGCACCATCATCCGCCTCGACCTCAGTACGACTGTCCCGAGAGAAACCGGATGAATAATATGCAACGGCGCGGCGGATCCTCTTTGGAGAAAAGTATCCCCAATGAAGTGGGCCGCCACGAAGAAGGTTCATGACGTCTGGGAAATCATCAGGCAACGACTTGCGGGGGATAGACACTGCAAAATGCACGAAAAGGTTAAAATCTATATATATATATATATGTGTGTGTGGATACGTAGAACACGGCAATAGAATACCAGGTGTCGCCCACACAGTCCTGAACAAAGGAATACAACTTTCCTCCACCAATGCGCTATCAATTTTGACATAGAAGAATCGTTCAATCCAATCGTGATCGTTCGAGGCGAGCCTGCCGATAATCGCCATTTCTCGCCGAGGGGTCAGGTAAAAGCCGTCCCCTCTTCCGCGCTTGAATGTCAACATAGCCGGAAAGAATAGTCCGCATCAAGGGACATTCCGCGCTCATAGCCTAGCACCAAGATCCCAACAAGGTGCTGCAATCCACCAGGACGTAGCTGGCTGAACGGTACGCCAAACCTATCCAAGAACTCGACAATGGCTCGAGGAATAGGGAACCAAAGCTGACAGTTCAGCAGAAAGGCTTCGTAGCATGCAAAATGACCCGGAGGCGGATTCTCGACATCCTGACCTTGGACGGGGAGGCAAAGTTAAACTGACTCAGGGATTGAACGGAGATTCCTCAAATCTCTGAGAGAACCGATAGTACTCGGACCAACCGTTTTCTTCCGAAGCTTATCCTTCTTCGGAACCCAAAAACCTGGAGACGGAATTTCTGCGGTCCCCAAGGCCGAACAGTATTCCGAAAACTCTTTCTTAGTCGTGGAAAACGCCGAAAAATTGGCCTGGGGAGGGGGCAACCGCCAGAGATGTCGAGGTCGCTCGAATCAAAAATCGATGCATGAGCATGGTCCGAAGCTTTCCATTCAGAAGACATGTTGAACGGTCAAAAGAAAAGAAAGGATCCAAAGGAAGAAGTAGAGAGAAAGCTTCTTGAAACTTGGACAAGATATGGAAAAATGAGTGAAGAACTTGAAAACTTACCCCATATACTTATAGGAAAAAGTTTACTATTCACCTTTGGACTTTTGGCCAATAAAGTTCCACCTAATTCTACCAAACTCGCCAAACAAGTTCAATCCGCTTGATAGAACTCCACGATTCTTACGAGCTGGGGGGCTAACTGTTGGGGTCAAAATCGGTACGACGCCAAAACTCCCCGCAAAAAGATAAAAGAAATCGTTTTATAAAACCCGAAGAATCGTTTTGATAAAACTCGAGAAATCGATTTATAAAACTCGAAGAATCGTTTTATAAAACTCGAAGAATCGTTTTATAAAACTCGAAGAATCGTTTTATAAAACTCGAAGAATCGTTTTATAAAACTCGAAGAATCGTTTTGTAAAACTCGAAGAATCGTTTTATAAAACTCTAAGAATCATTTTATAAAACTCGAAGATTCGTTTCATAAAACTAAAAGAGATTTCCGAACAAAGGAAATCCGCGGAAAACTCGGAAGCTCGTTATCTCGGGAAAACGAAACAAACATCGATTACAAGATCGTCCGAGTTAAGCACGAAACCGCCGTAAAATGCGAGCTAGTCACGTCCCGACTGGCTCGCCCAACGGCGAGTTAAGTCAAGTCGGCTTAGCTCGCCGTTGGGCGAGCTAGAAGCTTCTCGGGCAGTTCGCCAAACGGCGAGCTGAATCGGTCCGGTTCGACTCGCCGTACGTCAAACCGACCATCCCGAGCCTCGATCTCCCGTATCCCCGATTCAAGGTTTATGTCCTTCGATGCGATCGTGTTCCGAACCACGGTCGAAATGTCTCCAGTTCCGTATCGATCTGTCCTATTATTCGAGTTTTACAATAAAAACCGTAAAACCTTGTTTTCTCGAAAAGGACTCGAGGTAATCGTATAAAACGGCAACGGTTAAAAGAAATACCAAACATTGCCTAAACTATACGATTTATTCGAGATTTTTCGTAAAAATCATAAGAAACGCATTTTTAATAAAAACGTCGAGTGAATCGTAAAAACGGCAACGATTAACCGAGAAATGAACGTAGCTAAACTTTACGATTAACTCTGGGATTTTACTAAAAACGGCATCGGATCAGGAAACGATCTCGTACAAAGTCGCAAAACGGATTTGTCGAAAAACGGCCCGGAAGGTCCTAAAATGCGATAAAAGCCCATCTCGCGATCTTAACGAAATCTAACCCGAAGATACGATAACGTTTTGACGGTTTACTCACAGCAGGAAGATAAATGTCAAGTTTGAAGATAAATGGCAAGTTTGAAGATAAATAGAAGATTTCCGCGGGACAAAAGGAAGGATCGAGATAAATGGAAGATTCCCAATAAACTCGAGTTTGGGCGAAATGGAAAGACTAAAACTGCCTAGGAGAGGAGTATATAAGCAAGAGACATAGAGCAGAAGCAGGGACATGATTTCTCAGAGCTTTCACCATCAAATTTAGCATTTAGGAATATTTTTGTTTTCTGTTAGCGCTGCGTCTCAACTAGGGTTTTTGGTCTTAGACTTCTAGAGTTAGGGATTTCGCCGACGGCTCACGCAACTAAGGCCACTCTCGTTGTAACAGAGTTATTACGCAGATTCGGAATAAAAACCTTCTTGCTCTCGATTTCGTTCATTCATACTTTAATTTTTAAGTTCATCGGTTTCTTAATTATCGTTGTGCGGTTCTGCAGATAGTCGGATCCTCTGGAAACTTAGAGTTTACTCAAAGTTTCCTTATTTACGATTCATTGACAGTAGGTGAATTTCGATTCCCACAATGTTCTTGTTTCATAATATTGATGTAGTTTTCTGGGACTGGCCGTCGGTGGCTTTGAATCCCTGCCGTTGGGCGGTGTTTATGAAAAAATTTAATAAAAATATTTCCTAAGTATGAAATATGTGTTTATTTCTAGATGTAGAGGGAAGAATACGAGTTGTCGTCTCGCATCTAACTCTTGGTGTAGATCGTCCGGTTCGTTTACTCGGAGTGTTTCGATTTTCGCGAGTGTTTAGATGTGGGCGAAGAGACATGCCTTTAGGATCCCGATTCATGCCTTGAGATGTTAGAGACCAGTGTGTTGGGTTTAGGGCAAGACCTAGGTTTACACTCGGATTGAGGCTATGCGATGACTAGTCGGCTTTCGTTTTGCCTGTTGCGATTTTAACCTGATTTCATACCGATTTAGAATCTGCGATAGGTTCTCGGCTTATGCGATTCGTCTGGTTGGAACTGAGCATCTCACCGGGAAAAATTTCTAAGTTGCCCGGAAGTGCTGACCAAAAATTTGGATTTCTTTTATAGCGCTATTTTATCCTAGTCGGATGTATGCGGACCAATGGATCGGTGCGTTTGTTTAGGAAAGCTAGCGTGCTCGACGAGGCCAATCTTCGAGCTTTTGTGATTTTATAGTCGCAGACGGACTTTTGTTACATATTTTTCTAAGACTTTAAGCGACGTCTCGCCGGTTCTTTCCAAAAATATTTTGGTGTATAAGTTTTGTAGAGACGATTGTGGGAACCGAAATTCACACTTGTCGATTTCCGTTAAATAAGGAAACTTAGGAAAACCCTAATTTTCCAGAGGAACCGGATCTCTGCGAAAGCCAACGACAAGTAACCAAATAAATGCGGAAAAATATGAAAAACATAATAAAACGAATTTATAAAGAAAGTCGATCTTATTTCCGATTCGCGTAAGAGCGTTGCGNAGATAGGAAAAAAGGTTTGAATGATTTCGGACTGAACCTTATGAAAGGCTGCCTACGTACCCCTTTCGGGGATCAAGTCGAACGTAGTTCAGTTGATAGAGCTGGACAAGAGATCGAACTGCCTGGGCGAGTTCGTCTAGTAATTGAGCGCCAGTCATAGAAACCGAACTTGTCGAGAAAAAGCCTAAGTTTCTAAGTGGGAAAATTCTAAATCTAGAAAAGTTGTGAAAGTCTCAGATGAGAGCTCTGGATTTCGTGTCTCAGCTTCTGCCCTATGCCTCCTCCTTATATACTCCTCCTTAGGCGGTTTTAGTCTTTCCATTTTGCTCGAAACCGAATATTTCGGGAACTTTCCATATCTGTCGATCCTTCCTTTTCTTCTGCGGAAATCTTCTATTTATCTTCAAACTTGCCTTTTATCTTCCGTCTGCGAGAAGACCGTCAAAGCGTTATCTTATCTTCGGGTTTGATTTCGTTAACGTCGCGAGATGGGTTTTTATCGTGTTTTAGGACCTTTCGGGCCGTTTTACGATAAAAACCGTTTTACGACTTTAACGAGACCGTTTCCTGATCTGATGCCGTTTTTTTACAATTCTCTCGACGTTTTTTATTAAAAACGCGTTTTTATAATCTTAACGAAGAATCTCGGATAGATCGTATAGTTTAGGCGACGTTCGGTGTGGGAGTCTATTTCACCCTACTGTCAAATAAATCGTAAATAAGGAAACTTCGGGAAAAACCCTAAGTTTCCAGAGGAACCGGCTATCTGCGAGAACCGCACAACGAAAATAAGAAAACGATAACTTAGAATTAAAATGAGAATAAACGAAAATAGAGAGCAAAGAGGTTCTTATTCCGAATCTGCGTTGAACTGGTTACAAAAAGAAT
>CAKOAT010088489.1:19446-32177 GCA_932364175.1 Eruca vesicaria subsp. sativa | reverse complement strand
ACACCAGGTTCTTCAAGCTGGGGCAATCGGTTCTAACTTCAGATATGTTCTGTGCCCACACATTTAACTTCATGTCTCAATGAGACTATCATCATATCAATCATTTGAATCTGTGAACTTAGAAAATCAAAGACAAAATCAGTGGTGGAACTTCCTAGTGAGGGCACACTCACGCTTGTGGAAGTTCCCAAAAGTGCCATAGGAGAAAGCAAGAATGCATTAAACAGAGGGTGAATGATCATTGTAAAATGGTAACCAGAGTAAAATGGTAAAGACTGAGAGTATAAGTAACCAAAGTATAAAGAGTGTTAGAAGTAACCAGAGTAAAATGGATGGACAGAGTCTTCCTCTGTTTTGCGGAAGCTATAGTCAACCCATAAGGCTGACAAACACATCAGAGCATCATGCTCAAGTATGCATCATGGCTGAGCCACAGTGTTGGTGAGGCATTCACTTCCCACCAGTTTACAGGAGCAAGAGGACAACTCACTTCATGGGAGTTTCCAAGTAAGCAGACGCATCTTCAGTCCATGACCTTCAAGGTTCTATGGCTGAGCAAAACATCAAACCACAGCCCCAAGGCGTTCATGGTTGATCAACAATTCTGGAGAGGCAATAACTTCTCAACCAGTCTTTTATTTCATGGATGCAAGGACATGCTCCCTTCAAGAGATTCCTGCAACCTTAACAACAACAATACCTCATTAAGGGATTAGATCACACAAAAGGTGATTTCTGGAGAAAAGAACAAGAGTCAATGAAACACAATTCTTTGTCCATCAACCAAGTTCAAAGGCCATAAAGGCCAAGAGAAGAAAATGGTTTTACTAAACACTTTACTAAACCAAGAGTTCATCAAGAACTTATCAAAATAATTTAAAAAAAAAAAAAACTTTCCAGAATTTTAGAAATACTTTTCAAAAACATTTTCATAAGGGGAAATCAATTTCTAAAATATTTCCAAGCTTGTAACAAACCAAGCAAAGATACTGAAAAATAATTTTAAAATACTCTGGAATATTTGAAAAACATTTTTTTTTTCAAAGGCAGAAATTGTTCTAAGACAAATCCCTTTCAAAACAAATCCCTTTCAAAGAGCTTTTCTTTAAATCTGAAACTCAAATGCTCTTGCAAATCAATTTTCATCAATTCACCATCAGTCTCTCTCCCTTCCTCAAGCATTGGTTTCACTAGACACAAAGTCTTTTACCAAGTTTGAAAATATTGAGAGACAAAGGGGATAAAAGACTGCTACTGTTTTATGGAGAAAGAACTTCATCTTTGTAAAAAAAAAAAAAAATCAATTTTAAACCAAAACAGATGAAGTCTTTTGTTCCATTGCCCTCCCTTAGGCTTTGTTCTTATAATCCCAACTCAGGATCAGGACCAAAGCATACCCATAGGAGAGAGGAACAACCAAAACCGAACTTCATCTTGTCCTCTTAAAAGAAGTCATTAGACAAGATGAAGAACACACATTTAATAAAAAAAAATCGATTCAAATGTTTTTCCAAGACACAAGTATAATCTTTTCTCCCTCCCTCAAGCTGGTATGAACAGATTTCATTCTTTCATCCAAAAAAAAAAAAAAACTTAATCAATGAGGAGATCAAGGGGAGAGTCACTGATTAAAACAACTTTTATAAAAGCTTGTATCTTGAACCAAAAACACAGATTTTAAACTCATACTTTATCTAAACTCTCTACTGCTCAAGTTTTGAATCCTAGCCACACAGCTCCTCAAAACAAATTTCAAAGTGAGAGGGAGAGATTCAGATAAAAAAACACGAAATTGAAGTGAGTTCAGCCCAAGAAGAGCAACCTCGCTCTGATACCATGTTGGAAAAACTATGAATAGCTAAGAACATGAACTCACTCATTAAGAATGGAAGAGACAATCAACTTGTGATTGAATCCTCTCAGCAAAATAATCTACACAACCATCTGAATCTAGAGAGATTAAGTGGCTGTGAGATTGATATAAGAACTCTATAATTAAACTAAGAGCAGATTAAAGACTCTAGTTTGAATCTGTANCAGGCCCTTCATGGTCACGCTTGTACCAATGGTCATCTTAGTTATGGTTGACCATTGGTCAAGCTCTTCATGGTCACACTCGCACCAATCTATGGTCACGCTTGTACCAACCATCTTATTTATGGTTGACCATTGGTCAAGCTCTTCATGGTCACCCTCGCACCAATGGTCATCTTATTTATCTCAGTAATTCCTTCATGTCAATACCGGATTTGCTTGTTCTTGATGCTTGGTCTCTTCATCAACTCCAGCTTTATTTAATCCTCATTCCAATACTCCCCCTCAAGCTTGACTCTAGAGATCCTGAGTCAAGCTTGGAACCTTGAAGAGACTCCCTCATTAAAAACCTTATGAGAGAAAACCCTCCTTAGGGATAAAACCCTCATAAGGAAAAGAGTAGAGCCTTACAAGGCCTAGGGATTGGCCAGTGGGTCTTTGTGTTCTCATCAGTGTGATGGACACACAAAGACCCTNATCATGGCCCTCAAGGTGATGCAAGAGTTATCAGAACTTCCTTGCACATCACCACACTTCTCCACACTTCTCAATACTAAGTCTTGGTTGCTTCTTCTACATTGGTAACCATCCGTGAACTGCCCTTCACTAGATTGGCTTCCCCTCTTTGAATAACCACCAAGTACTCTCACAAGTGATCATTGAAGCCTTCTCAACAAAAAGTATCCGCAAAAGTAAAAATAAAAATATGTTTTATAAAACTCGAAAGATCGTTTTATAAAACTCGAGAAATCGTTTTATAAAACTCGAAGAATCGTTTTATAAAACTCGAAGAATCATTTTATAAAACACGAGGATGTTGGTGTCAAAAACCGTAATCTCGAAATCAACGTCTACGATAACTTCTGGAATCATTACTCAAAAGTCATTTATTAAAACGGAAAGTCGTTTTAATAAAAATCGAGAATCGTTTTATAAAACTTGAAGAATTGTTTTATAAAATTCGAGAATCGTTTTATAAAACTTGAAGAATCGTTTTATAAAACTCGAAGAATCGTTTTATAAAACTCGAGAATCGTTTTATAAAATTCAAAGAATCGTTTATAAAACTCGAAGAATCGTTTTATAAAACCCGAGAATCATTTTATAAAACTCGAAGAATCGTTTTATAAAACTCAAAGAATCGTTTTACGAAACCGCAAAAAAAAACGAAACAAGCCGTAAAACGCGAACTAGTCACGACTAGTTCGCCCATGGGCGAACTAAGCCGAACCGGCTTAGTTCGCCAATGGGCGAACTAAGAGGCACTCTACTAGTTCGCCAATTGGCGAACTAAGAGGCACTCGACTAGTTCGCCTATTGGCGAACTAGAGATTTCCCGGATATCCCGCGCCTCGATCTCCCGCATTCCCGATTCGAAACTTACGACACGGTCGCGTTCTGAACCACGGCCGAAACATCTCTCGTTCCATTTCGATCCGACTTATCGTTCGAGTTTTATGATAAAAACCGTAAAACTTCGTTTTCTCGATAAAGAACTCGAAGAAATCGTATAAAACGGTAACCGTTAAACGAAACACCGAACATTGCCTAAACTATACGATTTATTCGAGATTTCTCATTGAAATCATAAAAACGTGTTTTTAGTAAAAAACGTCGAGTAAATCGTTAAAAACGTATTTTTAATAAAAAAAGTCGAGTAAATCGTAAAACCTTACAATTAACTCGAGAAATTTATTAAAAACGATGTCAGATCAGGAAACGATCCCGTAAAAGTCGGAAAACGGATTTATCGCAAAACGGCCCGAAAGGACCTAAAACGCGATAAAAACCCATCTCGCGATCTTAACGGACTCTAACCCGAAGATTCGATAACGTTTTGGCGGTTTACTCGCAGAAGGAAAATAAATGTCAAGTTCGAAGATAAAAGGCAAGTTTGAAGATAAATAGAAGATTTCCGCGGAAGAAAAGGAAGGATCGAGAAAAATGGAAGATTCCCGAAATACTCAAATCCGGCAAAATGGAAAGATCGAACCGTCAAGGCAAGGAGTATATAAACCAGAGGCGTAGGGCAGAAGAGAAGGACGAAATCCAGAGCTCTCATCTGAGACTTTCACAACTTTTCTAGACTTAGAATTTTCCGCACTTAGAAACTTAGGCTTTTTCTCGACAAGTTCGGTTTCTATGACTGGCGCTCAATTACTAGACGAACTCGCCCAGGCAGTTCGATCTCCGGTCCAGCTCTACAAACTGAACTACGTTCGACTTGATCCCCGAAAGGGGTACGTAGGCAGACTTTCATAAGGTTCAGTCCGAAATCATTCAAACCTTTTTTCCTATCTTTTTCCCTTTTTCATTATCGAGCTGCGACTTGACTAGATCTAGGGTTTTATGTTTGTAACTCGCTGATGGCCCCTGCGGCCAAAGCCTTTGTAATTCCTTGTAATGATCGCAACGCTCTTACGCGAATCGGAAATAAGATCGACTTTCTTTATAAATTTGTTTTATTATGTTTTTCATATTTTTCCGCATTTATTTGGTTACTTGTCGTTGGCTTTCGCAGAGATCCGGTNTCGCAACGCTCTTACGCGAATCGGAAATAAGATCGACTTTCTTTATAAATTTGTTTTATTATGTTTTTCATATTTTTCCGCATTTATTTGGTTACTTGTCGTTGGCTTTCGCAGAGATCCGGTTCCTCTGGAAAATTAGGGTTTTCCTAAGTTTCCTTATTTAACGGAAATCGACAAGTGTGAATTTCGGTTCCCACACTGAACTTGTCTTTAGGCGAGCTGCCTACGTATTCCTTTCGGAAATCAAGCCATCTCGTAGTTCTGATTGTTGATGCGAGTGTGCTTACTCGGCTGTCGCAGACTTCTCGATCACTTCAGTCGCTGGATCGGTGTTTTGGTCCGGGTTTGTCTCCTCCGGTTGGGTAGAAGTGATGGGTGCAGAAGCTTGTTGCTTCTCGACCGTTGCTGGTTTTGGATTGTTCTCCGCGGGCGGTGGTGTGTACTTCGCCCGTTTCGGTTTCACGATTGCGACCGCCAGTTGCCTTAGCTTATGTTCGGCTAAGAAGCAAGATGGTGATTGTCTATGGCATCCCCAAATTGCTGCGACTCCCGTAGAGGTCGGAAACTTGATGCCTAAGTGATATGTCGAGAGGACTGCCTTCATGGAATTTATCTAAGGCATGCCCATGATCACGTTGTAGATGGCTGGGAATCAACGACTGCGAAGTTGACGATTTTCGTCACTTCTTTGGCTGCGACCGGTAGTCGGATTGATCCTAGAGTCATAGATGTTTCGCCGGAGATACTAGTCAACGGCTTTGGTATCGGCTTGACCTCCGAGAAATCGATTCCCATGCGTGCCAACGTGTTTCGGAAGATTGCATGGACGGTGCTTCCAGTATCGACCAGGATTCGAGCGACTTCTAGGTCGCTTATGACTAAGTCCATGACAAGAGGATCGGCGTGTGGTTGATCGATTCCGCCGTTTTCTGCGTCATTGAAAGAGATCACCCCTTTCGGGGTGTTGTCTGATGGCACCTTCCAACTCGAGCCGGTTTCGGCTTTTCGTTGGTAGGACTTGATTGATGAGATGGTGTCGCTTTAATACTGCGATTCACCAATGATCATATTGATCTTTCGGTGGTTAGCATCGTTACCTTTCTCGTCTTTCCTTCGTCCGCGTTTTTCGCCCGACTGGTTCCCTTGAGGCGGAGTTTCCGCTCGCGAGTTCTTGTCGTTTTTCGGAGGGCGATCTGAATCGCGGATAAGATCCTTGACGCTGGATATCTTGGAGAGTTCTCCCGCGATCAGTTTTGCGGCGAGTCTGGCGCCGAGGACTTTGCAGTTCATGGTAGAGTGCCCACGGGTTTGGTGGAGATCGCAGAAGGAATTCTCGTCGTAGTGCGGATTCCTTGACCACGTGTTCCCCGTAGTTTGCCCTTGTTCCAATCAGAAGTTAATGGCGTAGTTGTGCGCCCCTTGGAGATCCTGCCCCTCGTGATGGATGAATTTATCGTTACGAGAGTTTTTCTTTTTCGGCTTTTGCACGGACGCGATATCCTTTGCGAAAGCTTTCGTCGGCTTATGCTTTTCAGACAGGATTTTAGTCTCCTCTTCGATGGTTATGTAATAGGTAGCTTTGTGGAGCACGTCCTGGATCGTCCGCGGTTTTTCGAGAGTTATTCACTTTCGAAACTTCGACTTGAACCAGAGCGATTTTCTGAGCACGTCGATGGCGGTTTTGCCGCTTATTCCGCTAACCCTAGCCATGACGAGTTTGAATCTTCTCATGAAGTTGCGAAGGGATTCGTCTTCCTTCTGCGACAAGCTCCAGAGATCAGCGTCGGAGGTTTCCCGATTTATAAACATTGAGTACTGCTTCAGGAATTCGGAAGCGAGCTGGCGGCAACTCCCGATTGAATTCTGCCTAAGTTTGGCGAACCACTCGAGCACTGCTCCTTCCAGGTTTTCGACGAAAAGACGGCAGTAGCCTGCGTCTTTTTCGTGATCCTTGAGCTTGGCTCGTCCCATGGTAATCTGGAAGGCCTGTAGGTACGCTTTGGGATCAGCCGTCCCGTCATAAGTCGGCACCTTGAGCTTTCCTGGATCGGGTAGCTTGACCTCGGTGATGCGGGCCATAAAAGGCATCTTCCGAGATTCGTATAGCAGCCGATCGATCTCAGGTGCGGTGCTGGTAGCGTGGTGAATTTGAGACTTCACCGCTTTCACCGCTGCGGCCGTTTTAGTAATATACTCGCGGAGATTGCGGATCTCAGTTAAGTCACCAGCAGTTTTCCGACCTCGTCGGTGTTTACTGCGAGTAACTGGAGACCGTTCCTCGGCTGTTTTTGCGAGTTGTGCAAAATAGAGCTCCTCCTCATCTCAAGTAAGAGAACGCTTGGAAGAAGACTCCGGCAGAGGGCTGCGAGTTTTCCTTCTCCTAGAATGGACGTCCGCGTCCTCGTCCGACAAGTCGGCTTGGTCGCTCGTTTCCAGGTTAACTCTTTCGACGCCGTCCTCCTCGGTCTCATGTCTGTGAGTAGGAGATTTGACCGGTTCGTGCAGCGTCGCCGTCCTCCTCGGTTCTGGGGCGATCCATAGGAGTCGCAAAATCGAGCCTTCTTCCGCAGATCTTAGTGGTTCCGCGGGGGCGAATCGCTCTGGTTTTCATAGTTAAGATTTCGACCTGTTTTGCAAGCAAACCAATGAGCTTTTCCTGCTCTTCTGATTTTCTGTTAAAGTCGGAAAGCATCTTTTTGATGGTCTCGGCGTTAGCGTTTGTAGCGTTGGCCGCGGACTCATCTTGTGGTGGTGGTGTTTTGTCAACGTTGTCGCACCAAACTGTGGGAACCGAAATTCACCTACTGTCAAGATTACGTAAATTTAGGAATTTAGAGTAAACCCTAATTTCCCAGAGGACCTGGCTATCTGCGGAACCGCACACAAGCAACCAAGAACGTGATTAATATGAGTAAGATAAAAAAAGATGTTAAGAAAAACGAAATCGAGAGCAAAAGGATTTTTATTCCGAATTCGCGTAAGAATGGTACAACAAGAGTAGCCTTAGCTGCGTAAGCCGTCGGCGAGATTCCTAACCCTAGAAATCTAAGACTAAAACCCTAGTTGAGACGCAGCTCGAAAACGAAAACGGAAATATTCCTAAATGCTAAGTTTGGTGGTGAAAGCTCTGAAAACTCATCCCTTGCTTTATGTCCTCTGCCTCTTGCTTATATACTCCCTTCCTAGGCGGTTTAGTCTTTCCATTTCGCCCAGATTCGAGTTTATCGAGAATCTTCCATTTATCTTTATCTTTCCTTTTTCCCGCGGAAATCTTCTATTTATCCTCAAACTTGACATTTATCTTTAGATTTGACATTTATCTTCTTTCAGCGAGTAAATCGTTAAAACGTCGTGGTATCTTTGGGCTAGACTTCGTTAAAGTCGCGAGATAGGCTTTAATTGCATTTTAGGACTTTTCGAGGCGTTTTGCGATAAAACCGTTTTACGACTTTATACGAGATCGTTTCCTGATGCGATGCCGTTTTTAAATAAGTTTCTCGAGTTAATCGCGAAGTTTGGCAATGTTCGATGTTCCGGTTAATCGTTGCTGTTTTTTATGATTTACTCGAGGTTTTATTAAAAACGCGATTTTTACGATTTTTATGAAAAATATTGAGTAAATCATATAGTTTGGAAATGTTTGGTGTTTCATTTAACCGTTGCCGTTTTATACGATTTCCTTGAGTTCTTTCGGGAAAACAATACTTTACGGTTTTTATCGTAAAACTTGAACAATAGAATGGATCAAGACGAAACGAGAGACGTTTCAACCGTGGTTCCAAACACGATCGAGTCGAGGGACGTATGCCTCAAATCGAGGATGTGGGAGGTCGAGGCTCGGGACAGTCAGCTCGACGTACGGCGAGTCGAACCGGGCTGGTTTAGCTCGCCGTACGGCGAGCTAGCTTGATGCCACCTAGCTCGCCATACGGCGAGCTGGTCCGGGACCGACCAGTTCGCCATACGGCGAGTTGAACCTGATGGTTCGGCTCGCCGGACTTTGAATTCGGTTCGATCGAACCTGCTCGCGGTTTTACGGCGGATGCGGTTTTTGTGGTTTTGCGCTTAACTCGGACAATCGTGTAATCGGCGTTTGTTTCGTTTGTTTTTTCCGAAATAACGATTTCCAAGTTTTTCCGCGCGTTTCCTTTGTTCGGAAGTTTCTTAGTATTTTATAAAATGGCTTTACGAGTTTTGTAAAACGTATTTTTAATTTTGCGGAAAGTTTTGGTCGTTGATTCCGTTGTACCGATTTTGACCCCAACAAGCGTTAACTGTGGTCGCGTCTGGCAGAAACCGAGACCGATGGAGAGTGCCACCGCATGGCGAACACGCTCCGGAGTAAAGCTATCCCAACGGCATTCCCCGCCTCGAAGCAAATTCATAACAGTAAGCAGGCCTTACGGAAACGGAGGGAGAGGGTTGATCTCTGGAAGAACAAAAGCGAATAAATGAGATCGAAATCCTAAAACAAAATACGCATACAATTGAATCATGATACCTTTCTGACCCCATCTTGATGGGAAAAAATATCAAGGCACCAGATTCCTCCAGCCTCCGGGCTGGGCACCGGCCTCTAGACCCCGGCTCCAAAGGGACCCAGGGCCCGGACCCTGCCTTCAGGTTCCCTGGGCCCGACCCCTGTTCCAAAAACCGACCCTTGAGTAAAATGGAAGTTCTCCACACAAGGAAGAATCAAAGGCTATAAACTTCTTGAGAATAATTCCATCCTTATCTCTCGTCATGTATTCTTCCATGAAGAGCTCTTTCCATTTGTTGGTACTGATCTTTCTCCTTCCTCTTCTAACTTCTTTCAAGATCAGTTATCAACACAAGCTCATGTGAATAATATTGCTCATGATGTTGAGACTTCTTCTCATACATCTTCTGTAGATATCTTTCCTTCTGCGGATACTACAAATGATGCTGAACCTTATGTTCAGTCATCACACAGGAGACTTAAAAAGCTGGCTTATCTTCAAGATTACTATTGTAATTCAATAGCATCTTCAACCATTCACAGAATTAATTTTGTGCTTTCATATGATAAAGTATATCCACTTTATCTCTCTTTCTTAGTGTCCATTGATAAAATTAAAGCACCCCTAACCTACACTGAGGCAAAGAAACTTTTGGTGTGGGATGATTCAATGGACGAGGAAAATGATGTTCTGGAAGGTACTGGCACATGGACCATTTGCACTCTCCCTCTACATAAAACTCCTATTGGTTGCAAATGGGTTTTTAAAGTGAATTTCAATGCTGGTGAAACTGTAGAAGGGTACGAGGCTCGCTTAGTAGCCAAGGGCTACACTCAACAGGAAGGAATTGATTATCATGACACCTTTTGTCCAGTTGTTAAGCTCACTACCGTCAAGCTTATCCTCATTCTTGCAGCTATACATGGTTTTCTCTTCATCAACTCGACATTTCTAATGTCTTTCTTAATGGCGACCTTGATGAAGAGATCTACATGCATCTTCCTCCTGGATATGCACAAAGAAAGGGGGGCAAACTCCCTCCTAATGTCGTTTGTAAGCTTTAAAAGTCACTGTATGGTCTTAAGAAAGCCTCTCGTCAATGGTTTCTCAAGTTCTCCACTACGCTTGTCTCTTTGGGTTTTTCTCAAATTCACTCTGATCATACTTGTTTCCTCAAGCTTCATGCCAATCTCTTTCTTTGTGTCATTGTCTATGTTGATGACATCGTGATCTGCAGCAACAATGATTCTGAAGTTGATGTGTTGAAGAGTCAACTCAAATCTCATTTCAAGCTTTGCAACTTTGGTCCTATGAAATACTTTCTGGGTCTTGAGATCGCTAGGTTCTCTAATGGGATTCATATTTGTCAACACAAGTATGCCCTTGATTTACTTGATGATACAGGTCTTCTTGGTTGCAAACCTTCAAGTATTCCTATGGATCCGTCTATCAAGCTTGTTTCCGAACCACCTAACGGTACTGAGGATCCTTTGGTTGATGCTGCTGCCTATCCTAGGCTTGTTGGTCGTTTGATGTAGTTGCAGATTACTCATCCTGACATCACGTTTGCTGTGAACAAACTGAGTCAATTTTCTTCAGCTCTGCGTAAGAGTCATCACAAAGCTCTGCTTAAGGTTCTTCACTATTCAAGGGAACTATCGGTCAGGGTTTTTTTTATTCCTCTTCCTCTGAGATGCAAATTCAGGCCTTTGCGGATGCTGATTGGGGCTCATGTAAAGACTCTCGAAGTTCTACTTCCGGCTTCTGTATCTTCATTGGCACCTCTCTCATCAGAAACAGAAAGGTGTGGCCAATATTTCTGCTGAAGCAGAGTATAGGAGTCTTTTAGTTGTCTTTGATGAACTGATTTGGCTCACTAACTTCCTCATTTTTCTTCGGCTTCCTTTGGCTAAAAAAACACTTCTCTTCTGTGACAATTCTGCTGCCATACATATCGCTCATAACTCGGTTTTTCATGAAAGAACAAAGAACCTTGAGATGGATTGTCACAATGTTCGTGAACGCTTAGTTGCAGGTTTATTCAAGTTGTTACATGTGAGAACAGATTTACAGTTGGCTGATCCCTTTAGTAAGCCAATGTATCCTGCACCGTTTAAGAGGTTGTTGGGCAAGATGGATCTTCTCAATATATTTGTCCCATCTTGAAATTACATTAGTTACTACAAGTTTACATTTTATAAATTTCAGAAAATAGATCATATAAAAACATATTTTTGCTTATAATTTTAAATATTCCATTTTATATAATATTATAAAATTATATATAACACATAATTTATTTCAAAAACATTTATTCATTTTTTAAATGTTACTTAAGTGAAATTTAGATAAATTATATTTTTCTTTTAGAAAATGTAATATTAAAAAAAATAAGAAACCAAAAGAAAACAGTTGTAATAAAAATATAATTGTAAGTAGCAAAATAAATGAAAAAGGGAGAAATGATTAAAAGTGTAGAAACATTTTTAAAAGAAAGAGGAAAAAAACAAAAACGCTTCAACGCTTTTGAACCCGGATTGGGTGGGGACAGTGTACTCTTGTGAACCACTGAGCTAAACTAAAATACATGTTTGTTCACGTCACAAGCAGTTTATATTATTGTTTCTGATGGTTATTCTATTCTGGTATGTTTTTGTTAGACCACCTCAAGTTTGAGTAATATAATAGTCGTCTGATGTCAAAAATAACAAATTTGTTGTTTTGTTTCTTCTTATATACTATTATATGTAGTATTGAATGTTGTTTCATATTGAATTTATTTTCCTTGCATATAAAATAAAATAATACAATAAATAAAGTATTTGAAGTTTTATTTGTTTCATGTAGATTTTCTATTATTCAAGTACATAATATTTAAAATTTTGAAAATAGTTATTATATATAAAATTAATGGACTTTTAGACATGAAAAATGATATTTTTATTATTTATGAAATGATAAAAATGATTTCATATTGATTTTATATATTATTATTTATATTAAATGTTATGTATATACAATTAATTTCCGGTAAAATTAATGAATTATTTACTTTTAATGGATATTTTGTTAAGATATATTTTAATTTAAAATAATTATAAATTCTGTCTATGTAAAATTAATAGATTTTATATTTTGAAGGAATATTTTGTATACATATATAAACTGAGAAATGATAATTAATGCCTAAAATTAGGATTGGTTAGTTTCCAGTGGTATTGATCATATTTAAATTTTTACTAATTTATTTTTATCATCATTATTAGATTTTTATTTTAATACTTACATCATTATTTATAATACATAATAATTTGATATGTATTAATTTTCGAAAATTTTATTATTTATATTTCTAAATTTTATATATATTTGATAGGGTCAATAAATTTATTAACAACTATTTCCATATAATTATACTCTAGAATTTATGATTGCAAATTAATTAAGTTTAATTTTAGGAAATATATACATTGGTGTGATCTGTCAAAATAATTAAGCTTGATTTTAGAAAATATATGTTTTAGTTAGTTTTAAAATAAATGGAATAATCTGTGAATACCAAAAGCTTATTAGTTAATTTATTATAAATACAGTGACTAAATATATAAATAAAATAAATTTTAAAAAGTATTTCGGTTTTAATAATATGGATTATCTTATGCGAAAGAAAAGAATTACTCTTCGC
>CAKOAT010088489.1:731-19346 GCA_932364175.1 Eruca vesicaria subsp. sativa | reverse complement strand
AAAAAAAAAAAAAAAAAAAAGAAGAGTGGGCTTTGGTTAGAGAATAGGTGAGGTTCATGGTTAAAAGTAGATATTATCATTCATGATAGATCACATTAGCACAGTACCCAGTACCCGAGGATCTTTTTGTATCACTGCTCATGTGGCTTTTATTGCTTTGCATACCTTTTTAAAATCTTTGCGTTTTAAAAAGATGTCAACAACAGTGTTTTATCATATTATAAAACCATCTCCAATATTGTTTCATTTTTCACTTTTTGTTTTATTTTGAAATAATTTTTGCTCCAATAGTGCTTCATTTATTGTTTCAAAATGAAGCAATAAACAGTACTGCTTCAAATTTGAAGCAATATTGTTCATTGCTTCATTTTTAAGCTGAACTTTTTAAATTATGAATTAGTCATTAACTTTAATTTATTCTTATTTTTATCGAAATAAATTAAATATGTTAATATTCTCTAATAAATTTCATAATTTCGACTATTCTTTTTATCTAATTAGATATTTACATTGAAAAGTATAAGAATATTCATTTTTAAGAACTTTAACTCTTTTAAAAAAATAATTGAAGATAAATAAGCTCATATTTTTACTTTTAAAGAAAAAATATATATAAGATGTCTTCTTAAAAATAAATATAATTTTTTGTGTTTGTTTATTCATATGTAATAAATTCCGTATATGATAATGTTGAATGTATATTAAATAACAATTGTGCTAAATTATTGTTAAAACAAAATAATTGAGTAAAATTAATAAATGTGAAAGAGTAGAATGTGTTATTAATAAGTAATGATAAAGTAGACATAGAGTATACTTGGAATATTTTTTTCAAGAAATAAGTGAAGCAAACCATTAGAGAAGACATGCTTCATTTTTTGGTTCATTTGAATAAACTGCATTTTTAAGTAGAAAATGAAGCCAACTATTGGAGATACTAAGAGCATCCCCATTAGTGAACCCCTATTTGGGATTCAAGTTTTTAATTTTTATTATTAAAGTTTTTTTCTATTTGATTTTAAAAAAAAAAAAAAAAAAATAGACCAATCTACCACATGTCGTGGGGTCCACGCTACAGTGATGAACCGGGTTCACTATAAAGAGTTTGCAAGGGACAGATTCATCACTATTTATTATTTTAATTTTTTTTTTTTTTGAAACGTGTGAACTTCCCATCTAAATTTTGATGGGGTGCTCCGAGAGATGCATGGATGGAAATAATAATTGGAAATTTCCGTTTAGCTTCACATCGAAAATATTTATCAAAGATTAAAATAATCAATGAAGTTGAAAGGGAAAGAGATGGTAATTACGTTTGTTTAGAGGATTGTTTGTTTAGGAACATTAAAGGGCAGAGATCCGAACAATATGAAAAGGTAGGGCTGGGCACAAATACTTGATACTTGGTTTGTACTCGCTACTTGACTCGGTTCGGTTTGAAAAAACAAGTGCTTGCTATAATCAAGTCGAGTAATAAGTAAACAGATTTTAGTACTCGCAAGTACAAGTCAAGTATCAAGTTCATTTTTATTTTCAACTACTTGGCTTGTTACTTGGTTTGTTACTTGTTATCATTTACTTGTTCCACTATTTATTATATATTACTTAGTTTATTAAATACATATATCTATTTTATTAGGTTTTTTTCAATTTAAGTATTAACTTTTATTGGTGGCCATAATTACTTGTTGTTTACCTCTTATTCGCTATTTGATAAGTATAGAATCTTTAAAAATATTAATTGCTCTAACCAAGTTAAGTACCAAATTAAGTATCAAGTAATCTATTTAAACTATTTGTAAATATAAAAAAATCAAATATTAAATAAAATTAATGATTTGTTGTTTGTTATTTGTATTTGTCAATAAACAAAGATATATTTTCCTAAATTATAGTAAAATAATTCATTTATATTTCCATATTCATAAGTACATCAAACATAAGTGCTATATTTATATAAGCATTTTGAAATTTTTTCTTTCTTATATAGTCCATTTTCTGAATGACTTAAATATAAGAAAACAATGACATAGTATTTATATATATAATAAAATTAGTTAATTTTCAATTCTAATGAATTATCAAATAATTTATCAACAATTATGAATAAAATTTTAAGTAATTTACAACAAGTAATAAAACAAGTCAAGTAACTTACAAGTCGGTCAATTTTTTGCAAGTACTTGAAACTGCAAGTACTCGTTTTTAACAAACCAAGTGCAAGTCAAAATATTTGCTACTCGTTCAAACCAAGCCGAGTACTAAGTATACCAAAAACACCGAGTACTCGGTTTGTGCCCACCCCTATGAAAAGGCACTTACTCCATTACTTGTGCTGATTAAACGAGCCGACATGCACGTGCTCACTTCCATTCTTACGCGTTTCTCATCGGATCCTATGAGGTTCTTTCAATCCAACCGCCTTCATTCTTCCACGTTCCTTATCTGCACTCAACCTTGTTCATCATCATATTGTAAATGCAAGAGGAGAGGATTTGAGTTGAAATTCAAATAAATATCAAATGAACCAGGCAGTGAATGCTGAATACTCTGCTGCACGTTACTATTTTATTAATTTTTTATTCGTTTTGAGTCGTTAACAAAAAAAAAAATATTTGAAATTGGAAATAATGATTTTATAATATAAGAATTCTTTCTTAACCATAGAAATATATTTATGAAGTTTTACGTAGACAATTGTTTTTATTTAGAAAAAAAAACAAATTGTGACAAATAAAAGGAAGTATTGAATACAGTCTACACGTTCATCTGCTTCACTCTAACACTTGTGCTCTTCTCTTCTTTGTCCTCTTCCTTGCTTCTAAGATTTGCTTCGTTCACTTTCAGATTCTCTCAGCAGACACGAACTCCAGATTCATCCTGACAATGGAAACATCCCATCTCCTCCTTTTTCTTTCTCACCTTCTCTTCTTGACTACGCACACTACACTTACCTCAGCAAAATCTCAGATCGTTGACTGTACAATGTGCACTTCTTGTGACAACCCTTGTCAGCCAAATCCCTCTCCTCCTCCGCCGACTCCATCTCCTCCGCCTCCAGCCACCACCACCACCACTGCCTGTCCTCCGCCTCCTAGAACTGGCGGTAGTGGTGGTGGTCCTTACTACTACTACCCACCTCCTTCTCAGTCTGGCTCTTACCTTCCACCACCATCTTCTTCCGGCGGCGGTGGCTACTATTATCCGCCGCCAAAAAGTGGAGGGAACTACAACCCTTTCACCCCGCCGCCAAACCCAATCGTTCCGTACTTTCCGTTTTACTACCACAGCCCTCCGCAGCAATCTATTGTGTCGTCCGGATCCGATGTGAAAGTCAAACTCTCTTACGGGTTTTCTTTGGTCTTAATATTTGCTCTGTACTTTTAATAAGACAGATAATAGAGGTTAATTGTAACATCAAGAAACCCTCAGATCCTTGCAGCTACAGAACACTATGCATGAGAGATCATTATGATTCTTCTGTTTTCTTCACTACGGTATGCTTGTACAAGTAGCAAATTTATTTGTACTTCTATCATTTTAAACAATCTTATGATTGTAGCCTTTTATTACCTTATGAAAATAAATTATTTGGGTTTGTTTGCCTTTACTTTTGGTTTTAGTTTCATTCCATTTTATAAGGACAACATAACGTAGTATAATTGATTTTAGCGAAAATGAAATTAACAAATTTTGTTACAAGAAACAAAAAAGAACAAAGTTACACTATTACTTTATTTATGTCTTGTGTGGTGTGGCAACTAATACTTCGTATGATCACTGATAATTCGCGTGAGTCCTTTGCCAATTGCTACCTCATCATCATTATGAAGCTATAAAAATTACTACTTGTAGAAGTAGTTTTTTTTTACCTACTTGTAGAAGGAGTATCTTCGCCATTTTGACACGAGTAACCTTACTTTTTTCTCTATATAATCATATAAAGTACAGTTTTCTCTACTCCATGGTAAAGAGTGGAGGGAACTATTATCCACCACCAAAGAATTTACCTTTTATTGTTTAAGAAGAGATATATACACTAGGCATTCAGATCTTTGGATCGAACCTGGTTCCTTCTTGGTCTTCTTACACATTTGGAGTCAATTATGAACTTGAAATTTTTTATTTGGGTTCTTATCGATTTTCTAAAATCCTATTTTGATCGAATCGAAATAAAAACGATTTATATTTCTATATAGAAATAAGAATCTGTTTTATTTATTTGTTTTTTTCCTTTAATTCGAGTGGCTAAAACTAAAATAGCTACTTTCGAAGTAACAGAAAGAAAAGCAACGACCATTTAGGAACCGTGCTAGATGAAATTCTCATGCATGGTTTTGAATGAGAGAAAGAAGTGAGGAATCCTCTTTTTGACTCTGACTCTATAACTAAAATACTTGTAATTTTTGAATATATAATAGATCCGAATCGGTTTAGATATTTAGGACCTAAAAAATATTAAAGTACCTAAACTCGATCAATATTTAGTCGAAAACCATTATATTTATCTAAATTTTTACAAAATAATCAAAATAAACTATTAATAGTTTTGTTAAACATTTAAAATTCTGTTCAAAAAACAATTTAAAATCTAAGTTTGACACTTAAAGATTTTTATTACTTGAAAAAGTTAAAAAAAATAATAATGAAAATGGAAAATAAAATGACATTACAAGTATTTGATAAATTAAAATATTTAAATGATTACACAGAGTCACAGTATTGAATATTCATGGGATGAATCAACTCTTATCGGATCGAATTTATTCGGTCGGTTCATTTTGGATTCGATCTGTTCGGGTTGGTTCTTTTCGATTCTGGTATAGAAATTTGAACCCATCTAAGTTCTTGTAATTTTTTTTAGGTAAGGTATTTATGGCGGTTCTGGTTTGGATTTTTAGGTCTAGGTAAATTATCCATACCCAATCCTCGCCATCTAGCCTTAGAGGTGTCGATTAGTCTGTTCAATGCCTATTGGGCTAAAATCGTATAGTTATGTTTCTCGCAAAAATCGTAAAAATAAATTTTCTCATCAAAACCATAAAATTGTGTATTTATCTCCATAAAATAAATTAAAAATTCTCGATAAAGCTAAAAATGAATCAAAAACTTAAAACTTTTTAGCATAACTCTAAAGTAAATTCAAACACAATTTTAAAGAAACTCAAATATAACATAAAATAAGTAAATGCCTAAAATAAAGCATAACACCATCACCTCTTCATGCTTTTATGATTTCGTTTTTTTTTAACGTTGGATTGTATTATTAAGCCATTTAGGCAAATAGTTTTACACAATGAGAATTGGCAAAAACAATATAGAAAAGGGATACACCAGTAGGGATCCAAAGTAAACAAACACATCTATTAGCGTATAGATGACTAAAACTTTCCATGTGAAAGCTCCATATTTGCTTCTGAAATAGTTGAATCTCATAGGAGATAATCTTCATATTAATCCAGAAACACCACACTTCAGAATTAGTTGAGAACGATTGCTACTCTCTTTTTATTACTCCAGTAGGATCTAACGAGAGAAGACAACTCATTATATTGCTCTATTGATAATAACAAAGCCAAAGAGATTACTGTTCCATAGAATTTCATGCTGTCTTTCGAAGTAACCATAGTTTGCAGCAAAAAAAATCCATCACCATTAAGTGAAGAACCATAAACGATTGAAGCCGGTAAGACCCGTTACCACCATCCGCAGTAGATCTGTCAATTATCTTTTCTAAACGATTCAACTGAACCGAAGTTTTTTCCATTCCAAATCCATTGGAAAAACCATACAAAAGAACAATCCAAAATTTTGCCAAATTCAAAATAAATTGGCAATCAAACAAACTAGAAGACCATAAAGAAAACAGATCGAAGAAATAGAAATAAGAAAAATTAAACAAGCTGATGTCGGAGCTATAGAAGCTCCGGCCATCGGCTTGAAACTAAAAAATCTCTCTTTTTTTCTCTCTTGACGGCTAGGATTTTTTTAAACACCTCCAGATCAATCTCTTTATGATTTCGTTATGCTTGTGGTTTATTCTTGAAACGATACTTGCAGTGGTTCTTTCAGCAAAAACAAAAAAGAAGTTTATGACAAAAATAAATATAAAACTCAAACTGAAGACATACTATATGATTTTATTGTATTTATTTGTAGCTGTATTCGTAACTCCATGTCTGCAATAGTTATCATTTTATGCTTATGTTTAAATTTAATTGGAGTTTAAAATTTACTTATTTTTATAATATATTTGAACTTACTTTGAATTTATTTTTAATTACGTTTTATGTTAAAAATTTGTTTGATTCTTCATTCATATCTGGAAAAATATATTCCTTAAGTTTATTTAAACATATATGTTTAAGTAAGCTATCTTAATTGAGCTGATGAAGTTACAAAGCCATTTAAATCCTTAATTTTTAATTAAAACAAAATTTGCATATTTGTTTGATTGAACCATGTCATATCTGTCAGAAGTCAACCATTAAATATAACTAACAGAAGAAATGGTTAATTTTTTGATAAAAACTAAAATATCTTAATCAGTAATATATAATATTTATCCGTGTTTGAAATAAAAATGAAAATAAAAATGAGTGCTTTTGAATTGAAGTTTTTTGGCTTAATTTTAAAATTTAGAGATAATTTTGGTAATTTTGATTTGTATAATGTAAGAGAAGGGCAGTACTTAAAATCCCTATTATGCCGGTCTTTAATTATTAACTAGGATAAGACTTACGACTTGTGGGTAATGAATTTATATGAAAATTATTTAATAAATATTGTATGGAAAAATAAAATTTATATTCTTAATCGAATTAATATTATTGGCCCTTAAACAATTTTTTTTTTTAAATGTCAATTACATAATTTGTTGACTCATGAGCTGATCCAATTTTTTAAAATATTTTAGGTCAAAAAATCACTTATCGCATAAGAACCTAATGTTTAGGCCGAAGAATCTCAGGTCTACTATTGGTTATAATTAAACTATGTCAACTCAGTTTTATATCATTATTTAGAAATTTAAAAGTTAACTATGGCTATGGGAATTTTACGTTCACGTGCTAATCCTATCTATTTTCAATATTTTTCTCTTTTTGGCATCATGTTTTCCTTTAGAGTATTGCTCGATGTAAATATTGATTTTTGAGTTTAAAATTATTAAAGAGATACATACTTAGCTTAAGATCTGTGCCTTGTGTAGAATAAAGATTTATATTTATTTTATGTTTTTCGGCATATTATGAAATAATAAAATAATTATTATATATTAAAAAACTAAGAAATGAGTTACTAATACTACAATGAAACCTCTATAAATTAATATTGTTGGGACTACACGAAAAATTTATTTTTTATTAATTTATAGAGATTATTAATTTATCGATATACTAATTAGACCAAAAACTTAATTTGAAACTATAAAATTATATTAATTTACAGATATTTTTAATGTATATTAATTTATAGAATATTAATTTAAAGAGGTTATACTGTATTATGTAATAATTTGGCTTGTGTATATAAATCAAACAACCACTCTTGTACAATCATTTTAGGGTAAATAAATCAAAACAATCAACCTCATCTATTGTATGTGATATATAATTAAATTTAAATGATATTAACATAGATATAATATACTTTAATATGGATATTTATTAAATGAGGTTTCTATTCATATGTTTTTATGATTATTTGCATATTTGTATAACAAGTATTTACACCAACGGTTTTTTTTAATGTGGAAGGTTTAGTGGTTTCAATAATTTATAATCATTTAAAAACGATGAAAATTTCAAATTAACATATTAACTTTTCAATATATGTTCAATGCAAATATCAAAATATAAGTATGTATTTTCATATGATATATAGTTTAATTTAAAGGATATGAGATATATATATGTATTCGCAGAAACACCTATTAAAAGAAAACTATTTATTCATATGATTTTATAATTATTGTATCTTATTATAGAAAAAAAAATAAACCTTGATCACAAAAGTTTATGTGACTTTTAACAGTTTTACTAACTTATACTCGTTTAGAAAAATTCAAAATACAACATATACAAAAAAAAATCTAAATTTTGATTATATGATTGATGTAGTTCTGTAATTTATTTAATAATAGAGAATTAAACAAAAATGATAGAAAGTGTATAGATTATTAGCAAATATTTATAATCTAAAATTATTAATTGTCATATATATCGTAATCAAACTAGGTAATTTCATAGATTTTATTTAAGCAAATAATATATAATAAATTTCAGTTTGATAAATGAATGGTCCATAATGGACATGCTATATAATATAACATGCTCTAGCAATTTAATTTTGAACTAACAAATTTTTTAATTGATTCTTAAATCGCCAAGTATGCAAAATTAATATTCTAATTACGTGACAACTCAGTAGAGTATTTTCTAATTAGTATAACTATAAGTTATAACTTTTCAAATATTTCTCCTTTAAGGGATTACCCTCTTCTTTTTTTTGTCATTTGTAGATTATATTAAAAGTTTTACACACTTAAGCTGACAAGAAACATAATCATTCCAGAACCATAAGCCGGCGAGGTTGAAAAACCCTCCCAGAGACTAGAAGGAAACAACATCAAGAACCTAAACTTAACATATGAAAAAGACAAAAACAGAACTAAGAACTCTATCAGGGATTCTGTATTTGTCCTATATGGGACCCTCAAGTGGGGGATTTATTACGCTGGATTCAAAACTTTACAAACTTGCAGCGGTCTTTTACAAATCCTGTTGTAAATCCTTCAGATAAGATTTGATAACTGAAGACATTGTTTACAGCTATGTAGTTCTTATAAAACAGACATCTATTGGCTGTTACTTGACTTCTATAAGTTTTCACATATTCCAGTTTCTTATTTTTTTTTAATTTCATATATTTTGCAAGGCTATGCCTTTTTTTTTTTTGAACAACCTGCAAGGCTATGCCTAGAAGGAGACTTCTTGGTTTGAACAAAAACATTGGTTGTTGATAAGCATCATTGCTTGTGGGCATATCTTGAAACAAAGAAAAAACATACAATATGTGCAGACAACATTAGCCAAAATATGGAATGTGCCGCACTAAATAAAAAGGTTTATATAAAAAGGTTTTTAGTAATAAAACCCCTCAACTAAAAATGGATCGTAAAAAAAACCCTCAGCTAAAAATTTAGTGAAATAAACCCTCAACTATAGTTCCGTTAATGTTTGTCACCCTCCGTCACAGAATTTTAGACGGAAGGTGACATATGTTAACAGAACTAAAGTTGAGGGTTTATTTCATTCAATCTTTAGTTGAGGGTTTTTGTTACGATCCATCTTTAATTGAAGGGTTTTATTACTAAATATTGTTGAATATTTTAAAATCTTTGTTATCATTTATTTATTATTTAAGAATCTTACAATTGATTCATCTTTAGTTGAGGGGTTTTATTACTAAAAACCCTATATAAAATATCAACAATAAAGACGCACAAATTTGTCATCAGCAAGACCAAAAAAAAGTTTGACCAAATTTTTTATGTTTTTGATTTTGCAGTATTGTTGTAGTACACAATTGTCACAAACTCTGCAAACCCCAACAGTTCTCATCACACAAACTATAATAATCCCTTTCCTCCAAATTTCCCATTTTGGTTCATAAAACATTCCCTCTGATGACTCCCTACCTAAAACCCCCAACAAAGCTTATCTTTACGACTCAAACCTCACCCGACCAGACCAAAGGCACCCCATCTGACTTTAACACAGAAGACAAGAGTCAAACTCAGACCAATTTTACAAGTTCCCCACAAACTCTTAAACCTTCTTTTACTCTTCAATCAGCTCCTGCTGAAACAAAATCAGACTCAAAGAATTACACAACACATTTACTCTTTTTACTTCCCAGTCTTGAGACATGTGAATAATGCTTAGCTTAGTCCTAAAGTAAAAGTTTCTAATTTTTATACCTTCACTGGAAGTTGAATCCACCTGGCGGTGCGGCTGCATCATTACCGCTAAACTGGAAGCCCTGAGCAGAGACATCACCAGCTGCTAAAGTCTCGTCTTCCTCTTCCAACCAGTATGTTTCTAGAATCTTTACTGCCTTCTCATAGATTTCGCTGTTGTCGTGACTCTGCAGATTTTCAATCTTTTCTAATCCCTCGGCATCATCGATCAACTGCGCATAAAAGTTTACATCCCCAGTATTTCCCGTCAACTTCTCAGCTTCTCCGACTTTCAGAATGTTCTCCAATCCTTCTAGACACACAGTGATGATCCTTGGATCAGGGCATATCAAAAGATCACACAGTGGTTTCACGACTCCCTGTTCCACCATGTACCTATAACAAGCAACAGAAGGGAACCTCTTTTAGGTGATCGTTTGAAAAGAGAGAGCTACTATTTCAAAGGGGACTGATATCCAATCATCATACTTGATTTGGTCGGGAGAACCGCCCGAAGTCGCATTTGATACTGCCCATGCAGCTTCTTTCTTTATATCAAACTCAGCATTTTGAAGCAGATTGACGAGAGGGCAAATCAAACCAGCTTCACACACAGCCTGCATTACAGAACAGACATTTAAACACACAAAATTTCCATCAACGAAAGTCTTCTGAAACTGTTAAGCTGAACAACATCAATGTTTTGGGAAAAAGCACACCTGAATCTGGTCCCTGTTTCCAGCAGTGATGTTTGATATTGTCCAACAAGCTTCCTTTTTTATGCTCTTCTTATGGTTATGAGTCAGAAGGTTCAACAGGCTAAGGAGTGCACCATGACTAATTACACACTGCAGGAAAACTTCTCATCAGCTCAGAACAAAGATGCAATAAATGGTTAAATGTTTGAGAATCTGCAGAGCATTATAGGCCAAAAATAATGAACACATACATCTAAACATCATGTGCATTATTTGAGCCAAGTAAAAAACATGCATGGTAATAGGGTCAGATAGAGAAAGAAACGATAGATCCTTTCCAGAGGTATACCTAACATTCTCAAGGTGATTTAATCTGGTGACAAGAAGGAAGCTATGCAAGTAACTTTCGAGAGCCAAATGTAATTATAAAAAGGTTCGCATTCAGCTCAGAAGCCAGTGATATCTGATTCATAACATTAAAGTTCTAGGAAGAGTAGAACACATATACTGAATAGAAATGACTGAAAGTATAAACATACCTGTGTCTGTGCATCATCCCCAGTGACAATGTTACCAATAGTTCGAAGAGCAGGAATAATCACAGACGGGGATGGATGCCTACACCAAGCCAAAATTTAATGATATTGACTAACACATAATCATGTACAAAAGCAATATGGATTACATGATTGAAAAGACTCACTGGAGTAGCTCGACAAGTCGGGGAACAACACCTGCTTGAATGACAGATTGAATCTTGTCATTGGTGCCATCAGAAAGATAAGAGAGGGCCCAACAGGCATCCGTTAACACTTCCTCATCCGTCGAATGAATCAGGCGCTCAAGGGCGGGAAGTGCTGGACTAACCTGTTCTTATGAGATAAGAGAAGTTAAAAAATTGTGCCTTTATCAAATAAGGAAGAGAAGAATAAGACCAAAATGAGAGACCAAACCTGGTCAAAAGGAGGCTGTGGCTTGCCCCTGCAGAAATTAGAGAGGGTCCAAGTAGCATTTCTGAGCATGGAGAGTTTAGCATGCTCATTCAACTGAGAAAGCAATGGTAACAAAGCTCCCTCACCAAGGACAAGATCTCTGCAACGCGGAGAATCACCAGCAACATTCCCTAATGCCCAAACAGCCTGACACGTGAACAGGTTAAGAAAATACACTTTAAGAACAAACGAGGTCTCTGATACTGTAACTGAGTAAAACCGATAGAAACATATTTGTACCTGCTCACGGACATCATCACTCTGAGAAGCCAACAGTTGGACAAAAATCGGAACAGCACCGTGCTCAATAACCACCTTCGTATGCTCTGAAGTCCCAGAAGCAATGTTCGTCAATGCCCAAGCAGCTTCAAACTGAAACCCAACACACACACACACACATAAAGCATTAAGTATCAGATGATGATTGTCAAGTATCACACAAATAATGTAAGACATAACACAAACCTGAAGCTGTGGATAATCCTCCCTCATGAGAAACGCCACAAACCTTGGCACAACACCAGCATCAATCACCTCTTCGATAGGAGGACTACGCTCTACCAAATCAAAACAAAGGCGCATGGATTCAATGTTCAAGAACCAAATACAAGAACTCATAAAGATATATATATATATATATATATATCAAAAATCACCTATGGAAAGCAGTTTCCTGAACTGAGTAGTCGCTTCAAGCTGCAAGTTCCGGTCCTCTGACCACACTCCGCCAACCAAATACGGCAAGCTCTCCAACTTAATCAAAAAAAAAACGACCTAATCAATTCTAAACCCTAGAAATCGAATCGGTTCCAGATCCGTAGTGATTCCATACCTTTTTCTCGACGGAGGAAGGTTCGAATTGAGGTTGCTGTGTTGATTGAAGACCTTCGCGACGCTTCTTGAGCAAGCTCTCTTCGCGCTTGGTTTTACGGATCTCCACCATGTTGTCTTCTCTCCTCCTCCGTCCTTCCTCGGCGTCCACCGCCACTTTGTAGCGGTTACGGCGAACTTCGGTCCTAGCGTTGGGTCTCAGAGACATGGCTACTGCTCTTCTTGGTGCTCTGTGACGGTGAATGGAAAAGGAGAGAGAATCGGCGGTTATATAGAGAGAGAATAAACCCTAGACGAAGTAGAGGGAACGAGAAAAGAGGAAATTAAAGTTACAGAGATTGAAATTTAAGTTTGGGTTACAAAATACATTCTCAAAAAAAAAAATTATTTTCGTTACCGATACCAAGTATGTACTGTAGTTGACTTGTTGTTACTAGTCAACTTACCCTATAGTCCGACTATTTTTTATTTTTCGTTTTAAATATTATGATTTTTTTGTAAACTACATATCATTATGATGAAAGGGCTTATTTGTAGAATAGCTATATAAAAAAAAGTAAAATTAGATTTTTAGTAAGAAGTTAGAGAGAGATAGGAAGAGAGAAGAGGTGAGAGAATGTGATTTTGGTTAAATAGTGGGTTTGAGTTTTTTTTATGGCTATAGGGTCAAATTTCTCATGATGAAAGGGTTTATTTGTAGAATAGCTATATAAAAAAGTAAAATTAGATTTTTAGTAAGAAGTTAGAGAGATAGGAAGAGAGAAGAGGTGCGAGAATGTGATTTTGGTTAGATAGTGGGTTTGGGTTTTTTTTTATGGCTATAGGGTCAAATTTCCCATGATGAAAGGGCTTATTTGTAGAATAGCTATATAAGAAAATAAAATTAGATTTTTAGTAAGAAGTTAGAGAGAGATAGGAAGAGAGAAGATGTGAGAGAATGTGATTTTGGATAAATAGTGGGTTTGGGTTTTTTTTATGGTTATAGGGTCAAATTTCCCATGATGAAAGGGCTTATTTGTAGAATAGCTATATAAAAAGGTAAAATTAGATTTTTAGTAAGAAGTTATAGAGAGATAGGAAGAGAGAAGAGGTGAGAGAATGTACATTACATATAGGTTCTTAGTTTATAAGTATATGCTAGATATGGTCTCGTGCATTTGCACGGGGTTTGTTTGAGGTTTTAATTTTACGAAAGACGTAAAAAAAAATGTTTTATAATTTTAGGATCTTTAAGTATATGTTGTGTGATATTATTTCAAAATTAAGAATTCATTTTCCCACATAAATTCCAATTTACAATAAAACCGTATACAAAATTACTCAATGTTAAATAATTTTCTTAATTTATTATTTTAATCATATTTCTATAATAACAATATAAATAAAAGTAAATTAAAAATACTACATAGTAAAAACAGAAAAAGGTATTAATATGAGGTTGGAGATTGATTTGTTTTTGATCAAACACATATAAAGATCACTTATGATTATAATGATAATAACAACATCTATTTTTATGATCAAACATGAAAATATATATCAAAGATGTGTTTGATTTTCGTATACCAAACACATATAAAAACAATCTTAACCAACATCCTATTTTTTTATTTTTGTTAATTAAATAGTTTTCATATCATTTTTGTTATCAAATTCTTTAAAAAAATACTGATATATAGGGTTTCTAAATTTTTTTATTATGAACTAAAGAAAACAAAAAGATTTTGTTTTAAAATTTCTATTATTTAAATTTGAAAAAATACATCAAATACAATTTTGCATTTTTTTAGGATTTTGTAAAAGGAAAACTCATATCATATAATCTTTCAATTATCTTATGTTCAGAATTTAAGGTAAATTAAATTATTATCAAATAATTATTTTAGTTAATATTAAAATAAATTTTAAAATTACACTCTCATAACTACTATTTTACAGTTAGTTTTTAATTAAATATTTTTATTCATGTTCATCACTAAATTCTATTTTAAAACATATAATCAAATAATATTTGTAATATCTTTTGGATATGACTTAAAAAAGTAATACAAATCTCTTTTGTTTAGGATTTAAAAAAATTATTATCAAATATTCTTTTAAAGTTTTTAATAAGAATTTTAGTAATGAAAAATTAATATAATATTCTTTTTTTCTAATTCCCTTTTGTCTATGATTTTTAGAAAAATTACTAACAAATAATTATTTCCAAGTTATATTAATGATTTTAAGAAGTTTATATTTTCAAAATTAATTTTCTTGGTATACCTTTACATTTTAAATTTTTCTATGTTAATTGAATAAATTATTAAAAAGAATGAACTGGTTAGGATTTAAAAAGGTAAAAAATCCATTATAGTTGGTTAGGATTTAAAGGTAATAAATTATCAAATAAGCTTTAACAATTATCTTTGGTCAGGACTAAAAAAACTGGTTAGGATTTAAAAAGGTAAAAAATCCATTTTTTTTAAAAAAAAATTAATATTTCCTGAAATAATTATAGTTGTATGATTCTATTATTCATTTTTTAAGTTACTATTTTCTTTATAATTCTCTTTATTTAGTATTTTAAAACCAAATATTAAATTTTTTAAATAAAAAATAGGAAATTACATTCAAATAGATTTTTACAATTATATTTTTTTAGAATTTTGCAAAAATAAATATTACTATCAAATATTTTTCAATAATATAATTATATTTATGATGAAAATTAAACACATCTTAAAATATATATTCTCATGTGTTTCGATAATATTAATTAGAAACTTTTAAGAGATTATGTAATAATATTTTTTTAAACTCCTAATAATAGATATTTGTAAATTAATTTTTATCTAAACCAAAAGAGAATTTGTTTAATTTTTCGTTTTAAATCCTGACCAAAGATAATTATATAATTTAATTAATAATATTTTTAATTTTTAAGAATTTGATGATAAACATAATATTAAAGCCAGTTTAACTAACAAAAATATGTAGTGATATTAAAAAAAGAAGTATAAAATTCGAATTTACAACTTTTATTTAGTATTTACTGAAATAATTATTTGTAAATCATTTCTTTTAAATTCTAAACAAAATATAACTGTAAAAGATTTTGTAATTGTAATTTTCCTTTTCTAAACTCATAAAAACAAAAATTTAAACACATTTCACAAGTCAAAAATATATATTGTTATGTGTTTCGGTAATATTAATCAGAAATTTTGAAGAGATTATGTAATAATTCTTTTTTAAAATCCTAATAACAGATATTTGTAAAATATTTTTGATAATCTAAACAAAAAGAGAATTTTTTTTATATTTTTCTTGAAATCCTGACCAAAGATAATTGTATAATTTAATTAATAATAATTTCTCCTTTTAAGAATTTGATGATAAACATTATACTAAAGCCAGTTTAACCCAAAAAAAAACAATTGTAAAATATGTAGTGATATTAAAAAATGAAGTGTAAAGATTCAGATTTTTTTAAAAAATATTTAATATTTACTGAAATAATTATTTGCTAATAATTCTTTTGAATCTTAAAGAAAATATTACTATAAAAGATTATGTACTAGTAATTTTCCTTTTCTAAAATCAGAAAACAAACCATAAGAATTTTTTTGGTAATAATAATTTTTCTTTTCTAAAATTCTAAACAAAATAGATTTGTATTATATTTTTGACACTTGTCACAATTTTAATTTTTTTATTGACAGATGTCATAATCATATTAATTAGCAACTTTGAAGAACCAAACTTTTTATATTATAAGATATTTTAAAAACTATTTAATATTTTATGAAATAATTATTTGCTGATAATTTATTTTAAATCATAAACTAAATATAAATGTAAAAGATTGTGTATTAGTAATTTTCCTTTTCTAAAATCATAAAAACAAACCATAAGAATTTTTTGGTAAAAATAATTTTCTTTTTCTAAATCCTAAGAAGAAAAAAAATTTGTATTATATTTTTTGACACATGTCATAATCTTAACTTTTTTATTGACACATATCGTAATCATGTTAATTAGTAACTTTGAAGAACCAAGCTTTATATAATAAGATCTAAACGGACTCATAAATTTAAATAAATATAATGTTAATCATACTAAATCATGTATTAATTATTTATGTATTTTCATGAACTTAGAAAAATATTTATTACAAATACGAAAACTTAAATTAAGAATAATTAGAATAGTATGTACTAATTAAAATCCCTAATGTTAATTATTAAATTAAATAAAATTTACTTAAATTTTTATTGTATATATAGTTTTCAAACTAATTTTTATTGTATATTGAGCTAAATTACTCAAATGCTAACACCATAATTTTCTTGGCTATTGAATGGTACAGATTTAAGTAGATTCGTTTTGGAGTAAAATAAAATATAACACAATCATCAGTCATCACACAATAGGCTCCAGCCATGTTTTTACACTTCAGAAGCATTTAAGATATTATATGTACGGCCGAGACGTTCTATGAGGTTTTAACTATCAAGGAAGAAAATAAATTAAGTTGATTGATTTTAGTGGAGGACGATGATACTTGGTATTTGAGTTTGGTTTCGAGGAAGACATGTGAGCACTTCCCGTAGATTGGGTTTACCGTCCTGACTCTTTCTGCGGGCGGTACTCCATTGTTGGCCGTTACGGATCACTTATACTCCTGACAAGACTAGCTAATTAAGGGATAAACAGTGCGATCTTTCTGGAATCAAATCGGTATCTTTCTGTATATTAATAGTCAAGGGATCCAAATTTTTAATAAATACATAATTATATACATAAAATTTTAGTAGATAAATTTGAAAAAAACCCCAAAAATCTTTAATAGTATATTATTTTTTTCATCACAAAATATTTTTTAGAAACAAAATAAAAGTACAAAGAGTATTAAGAAAATATAAATTTACTGGTTAAAGTTTTTTTGCTCTAAAGCTCATAAGAATGTTAAACCAGTCCTACCTCATGATGGAATATAATTAGTGGTGTTGTTTCGTATGTTGGTGCCATCACGATTGCAGCTGCTTCCGGTAACATTATCTGGCGAGATAAAGATATGCATGTGGTGAAGGACCATAGTGCACTACAAGAAAACAGGGCTTATTCCGAGGAAAATTCCGACGGCCACGCAGTTTCTCAGAAAATTCTGAAGGGATTCCGATGGAATTCCGACGAAACACAAATTTTATGTTTCCTTGGAATTCCGTCGGAATATTCCGACGCCATTCCGAGGAACCTATATTCCGTCGGGATAAACCGAGGACATTCCGAGGATAAATTATAGCCGTTGACGAGCCGTTGGAAAAGTTCGTAAATTCCGAGGATTTTACATTTTCCTCGGAATTTCATCGGAATATTCCGACGGAATTCCGAGGGCTATTTATGACCATTGTATATTCCGACGAAATTCCGACGGAATACTAGTTTTCCGTCGGAATTTCGTCGGAATCGTCGGCAGAATTTCATCTATAAATACAAGCACCCCTCCTCTCCTTTCATTCACTCAATATTCTCATCCTCTCACTTATACACACGAACCTGGTTCACAAAAACATGTCTTCTTCAAATTATTATCGTTCGTGGATGGATCGACCTCATTTGGATCCCGACACGAAATTACTTACGGAAGAATACCTTAAAGGCATTAGGGAATTCATGGCGGTAGTTCAACGACAACCGGAAGCAAAAACGGGCATGTTAAGATGTCCTTACTCTACTTGTAAAAATATAAAGGTTATAAAAGAGTGGGATGTTTGGACTCATCTATATTTGAACGGGTTTACACGAAGTTACAAAATTTGGTATCAGCACGGGGAAACTGATTATGAATATGGTAGTACTAGCGAACCCCAGACATCGGATAGGTTAGAAGAACCAATTAGAACGGATGTAGATTTTGGTGTAGGTACTGAGCAGATGGTAAATGATCAGTTTAGAGGGGATGAATTACCCAATGTAGAAGCTAGGAGATTTTTTGATATGTTGGATGCAGGAAAACAACCTTTGTACCAAGGTTGCAGAGATGGTCATTCACCTTTATCATCTGCAACAAGATTGATGGGCATTAAAACCGATTATAATTTGGCTGAAGAATGTGTGGATGCGATTGCTGATTTTGTAAAGGGTATTC